>JAUCMU010000046.1:8834730-8853740 GCA_032275025.1 Enteromius treurensis | reverse complement strand
TTCTAAGCGGTATGTGTGAAGAAAACCAGGCACTGCTCATCACCTGTCCAATACAGTCCCAACAGTGAAGCAAGGTGGTGGCAGCATCATGCTGTGGGGTGTTTTTCAGCTGCAGGGACAGACTGTTTGCAATCAAGGGAAAGATGAATGCGGCCAAGTACAGGGATATCCTGGACCAAAACCTCCAGAGTGCTCAGAACGGGTCGATGGTTTACCTTCCAACAAGACAATGACCCTAAGCCCACAGCTAAAATAATGAAGGAGTGTCTTCACAGCAACTCTGTGACTGTTCTTGAATGCAGTTCCTCTTTCAGGCAGTTTCCTAACATTGTATGTTGATCCGAAATTCTAAATTTTCCCTACTCTAGCTCTTTTCCTAAAGCCACTTCACTAATTTGTGAAGCTCAATTATCTTTTCCAGTGTATAAGAAATATATTATTTGGTTTTTCCTCATTGTGTTGATGATTAAGGGATTGTGGTTTTTTTCCCCTCCTATATTTATATTTCTGCGAAACAGGAAGCCAGGGCTGGATATTTTCATGTTCATAATCGCCCTGGAGTGCTCAAAATTGTGAATATATGAATGGGAATATACTTCAGAGATATATTTTTTTTAATTCTAGGGGTGCCAATAATTGTGGCCAACAAGTATTGGAGAAAAAAATTATTTCACAATAAGATTTCAATTGTTTTAATTCAATAAGTTTTTTTTAACGAACATACATACACACATACACACAATGTAAAAAACTTTTCTTTTGGATGCAATTTATTGCTTGACAGGACTAATTTTATCATTAATGAGTATAACAGCAACAGTAATTGTTTCTATTAGTATTTTAAGTTATGCTTATTGTTATTATTACGTAATTAACCATTTATCTTGTTAATTATATAATATAATATAATAATTGTTGTTGTAAGTAGTGTTGTTACTGTTTTTACTTAATGGTTAGGGACAATGGCTGATACAAGTGTTATGCATACTTCTCATCTTCAGGTGCTTCATAAGCGGGTTCCTTGTGGAGAGGCGGAGCTCAGCCTCTTCCTGACAGCAGTGGAGAACACCTGGGTCCACGCACGGCAGAAGAGACGAGAACATGGACGACATCTCCGAGAGCTACCTAGAGCACAACCAACCTCCACCGACAGCACTGACGCCTCCACTCCCTCTGTCCCTGACACAGACACTCCAACACCAGCACCGGAACAACTCACAGCAGAGGGAAGCAACGACAAAGAGACAAGTGAGCAGCAAGACCCAGAGAAAGGTGCTGATGTTCCAATGGATTCCCCCACCGAACCAAAGCAGGCGGCCGCTTGCGGTCCTCAAAATCCAGAGACGGTACAGCACTTTCTCTTTAAGTGCCTGGTGAACGTGAAGGAGGAAGAGACCGATGTGGTGGTGGAGATGCATTGGGTGGAAGGGCAGAATAAAGATCTGATGAACCAGCTCTGCACTTGTTTGAAGAACTCTCTGTTTCGACAGGTAGCCAAACCTACCTAACACCCCACAGACTTTGTTCAGCTTTCCTGCCCCACCTTCCATCATAAATTCAACTCCTACCACTGTCCATATTGCTGTGAACCATCACGGTAAAAAGTTGAGAGATGCTAAAGGCAACCAGCTTCAGCAGATTGAGTTTTCTGTCATATCTCCTTCAAATATCTGCTGCAGCTGGTTGCCTTAAACCTTTACGTTTTCTCAACTCTTTATTTTTTTACAGTGATACAACTGATAAAGATGCAAATTAAATAGAACTCTGTTCACTTATATTTTATTAGCCACAGATCGAGGTTGTGATCTAAATTTTATTACGTTTGTAATAAAATATTTTAAATAATTTTTGTTGTTAGTGTCACTTTGATTCAGTACACCTTAATAAATACATTTGGATCTATTACTTTAGCCTGAATAAACTCCTAATTTGCTGCTTATTAAAAGTTTGTAAGGTAGTTGTTAGGTTTAGGTATTGGGTATGATTAGGGATGTAGAATACGTGCTTTATGCATATTAATAAACAGCTAATATGGTAATGATAGGCATGTAAATAAACAGCTAGTTAATAGTCAGAATTGGTCCCTATACTGAAGTAATACCATTCATTTTATTTAGATGATTATTATTCTTATTATTATTATTTTAGAATATTTAGATTTAAGTATATTTTTAATTGTAGATTTTAATGATTGCCAATTAAATATTATCACATTATTTCTCAGTAGGTTGCAATGAACAGACAGATCTGATGATGAATTATTGAAAAAGAAAATATTAACTTTTCTACAGAACAATTTATTTTGTTTATTATTAGAACAAGCATAAAAACATTATTAAAAATAGTTTTAGCTGCTTTGGAATTTATTTTTTAATCTTAAATATATTTATTTTAAATACATTTTTGAACAGTTTTTTTTTTTTTTTTTTGTCCATTAATTGTAACATTTGGTCCTTGTTTTAACTAACCAAAACCCAGTTTACTTAAGAGTCAATGGCTTCCTGCATTTACAAAGGTTGTCCCGTATATCCTTTAAACATAAAATATTTGGAAAGCCAACTAACTCAATAATAGGTTGCGTTCCTTTGCATTTCCTGTCTCTGGGATGCCTTTTTGCTAGTTTCACGGGAAGTCTGAGTTAGTATAAACGTCCTGAGAGGAGCAGGCCTGCATAACAGGAAGCAGCGGCCACTGTAGCAGTCACTGAGAGGACCACGAGCAGATAACGTGCAGTGGGAGTCACGTGAAGCTTTCCAGGGTAAACAAGCTCCTACTCTAATTGCCCCGGGAGCAGCTTCTTAAGTTGAACCAGGAGTTTATTCACCGATTCCGTGCATGTGAAAATCATATGAAAGTCTAAGGGTAGAGAAGGTTTATGAGTGTGTTTGCTTACCCTTTGCTTTGACCTTCTCAAGCGATTAAAAGGAAATGAAGAATGACTTGACATGTGTATAGCAGTCGACCACAAAGCAACAGGATTTTAATTCTCATGTGGAACGCTGTTTCTTCTATCAGAGAGACGTAAACAGAAAATGTTCCACTGTTTTTGTAAAGTTTTCCCTTTTGAATGAAATCAGATACATTGGTTTGAATACATGTGCAGATGTCATGGGAAATGGCAGAGAAAGTTCAGAAACAGTTGCAGAGGGGCTTTTTCTTTTATTTCTGGAATTGTCAAGATCATCGTAGCGTATTGGGATTATTGGTAATATTATAGTATTTATGCACCATTTTACCTTTTAACATACACTTTTAGCAATATATATATATTCAATTAATGCATTGCAACATTGCAAAATGTTCTGTCCTCTCTCTGCTGCCCTCTCCTTCTCTTCAAGACTTCCTACTGTCCTGCAGTACACTGTCTCACCGGTTACCATGGATGCAGTCACATGACTCACCCTTTATTCAGTCAGTGCATGTATCATGGCAGTAAAGAAAACTATTCTGTGCTACTTTGATAGGATCTCTGGAGTGAACCGGTGTTTACTGCTCAAAATGAGGGTTTACTGCCATTTAATATGGTTCATATATTTCTATAAATAACCTGTGCTCATCTAGTCTCAGTAAATAGTCAATTTTTAATTAATAAATGTAAATATGTAGCACTTAAACATCTTTAAGTTTTTCCTTTTTTTGCATTAATTGTTTAGTTTTGGCTGTAAAGCATTGAGTGTTGCATGTATGTGTGTATATGGATGCACACACACACACACATATATATGTACATATATATATATATATATATATATATATACACACACACACACACTGTCTGTTTGAACAGTGACTGAATCAGAAACAGCACTAGAGGTCGACCTGCGGGTAGCATTTTCGTTTTAGTTGGTGTGGTAAACGCGCAGAATGACATCCATGTGAGCAGATAGCATGCCTTGTGTGGTTGCGTTCCTATTGGCTGCTCTAATCTCCTGTTTTATTAATCAGCTAGAGGCGTGGCATGTGTAGGTGTATCGCTTAAAACCCGGATTTGACGTTTATATTTCAAGCGTTCCGCTTCGGCCTTTAATAGCGTCTTCGAAGCAAAGTGGTGCTACGCGTATAACTGACCTCGTGACCGCTTGTTTTTATCTTTATTCGTCGAATATACGCGGTTATGAGAGCACGGCCATCTCCGTGTTTTGAAAGACCAGCGTGTGTGGGCGGGGCGCTGGTGCAGGGGGCGGGGCCTAACTGTCTGTACAATGGCCCGATATGTTGACTGAATAACCCCGCCATCTTGTTGTGACTCCTCTACGTGCGTGGAAGAGTGACTTCAAGGGGGATCCAGTCACCTCTTTCCTTTTTATTTTATTATTTTTTTTATAGACGAAACGATTGGATCCCGAGCAGAAGCAGTTGAATCTATCTATTGAGCATTTTTAATTCATTTCTCCAAACGTTTTAGAACCACAACAAGAAACAGAAATGAGCATCGAGACGCTTTTAGAGGCGGCGAAGTTTTTGGAATTGCAAGCCCTGCAACAACAGAAAGCACGTGGTAAGAAAGCGATAATATGGACACATACACCTTTATGACAGGCAGAGGGTCGCTGTAATGTATCAGTGTTGTTCTTTAATGTACGTTAGTAGCCGGTTAATACGAGGCATTGTTGCACGGGGTGTCACAAGGTACGGGATAGCAGTGCTTGACGTGGTCATAATACGCTGATAATACTCTGCAAAACTGCAGTGTAGTAACGTTGTGCTTCTATTTATTTGACAGGGTAGTGAACTGGCGTTTTCTGGATAATGACAGCTATTTATTAAACTCCAGAAAATTTATGTTTATCTGCTTTGACTGTTGGATAGCTCGTGACTTAATACTTCATTGCAGTGTCGATGTAGAAAACATACCTGCTTGCTTTAAGGGCGGTGGCTTACAAGTACGTGCGCTAGTGCCAGTTCAGTTGCGCTTTACATAATGACCCAAGTATCGCATTACGCCGTTCTTGTTTGCGTCCTCTTTGTAAAAGCAAGTGGACTTTGTGTTTCATTTGAGTATTTTTAGCGCTATAGTGTACTGTTTATTTATTTCTCACTGTTGTTTTCTCTCCCGCGCTGCATGCGTTCGCTGGAGCTTTCTGAAGCCACGGTGACGTGTCCGCCTTAGCCACGCCCTCTAAGCGCCTCGGTGACGTGTCTGCCATAACCACGCCCTCGTGTAAGCTCCGCGTGGACAGAGCCCCTCCCCCTGCGCTCCATGTGCGCGCCAGGCGCTGCTCTGTGCAGGGAGGGGTTTACAACCACAGGAAAAGTAGGACAGTAACCCCCTGCTTGCTTTTCCAAAATGTGCTGCAGTTATATAACACACTCCTGCAGTTTGAGATAATCGCGGTGCTCTGACAAACAATACTAGAAGAGTGACGTTCTCAGGAAGAATTTACATAAGCTTGTTGAGTATAGGGGTCACGTAATCATGTTAGATATTGGATAGGCCTTTACCAAATAATCAACTATTTATGAAGATAAATAGATTTAGCAATCTGAATATTAAAAATGCTATCAAATATATAGTATTATGTTTAGTAATAATTGATAATTCTAAATATAATTGTATTGTTTTAATAAGTAATTAAAAACATTCAGAAGGCATTTAGTCTTAAATATAAATATACAATCACACTTTTGTAACTAATGATGTTGACATTAAAATTAATGAATATTGTATATTTATTTATTGTTGCATCTGCAAACTCTATACTTTTATATACATACCCAACGATCATAATTTATAAACTTTTTTTCCCCCCCAGCTGATTCAGTTTCAATTCATTCATCAAATGTATTGCTTATATATGTATTTATTTTTTATTTTGCATTTAATTGTGTGTGTGTGTGTATGTGTATATATATATACTGATTGATTATTGGATCAATCAAGTATATTCTGAAATTAAACTTTATAATTTTTTTTTTCTTTTTGAATTTGCAAATGAATACTTGATATATCAAATGTATTCTCATCATTAAGTCAAATCACCTTTATTTAAATAGCACTTCAACAATACAGATTATTACTATTATTTTGCTAACATGTATCCAGTCTAAGTTTGTCATAGAAATCGTCTCGTCAGTTTCACTTCTGTATATTTCGCCACAGCTGACTGTAATTCTACTCAGCATGTGACTCCGTAAATGCATTCAGCCAGCGGTTTGTAATGCTGGGCTGTAAATTGCATTGCACATTGGTGGACAGTCATTTCCTGTGTGCAGTTGCACCTTTGCCCTCTATAGCTGTTAAAAAAGTACACCAAAATGCTTCATTCAGGTGTTGTCCAGAGAAATGAAAAAGCACCCTAGGGCTTCTCTTCTCTAGTATGGCACAATTGGAAGTATTCAAAGAAAAGTGGAAGCTTGATATGCATTCAAGCACGTGGGATGTGTGTTTTTCCTCTTTCACTTGTAGATCGTAATAATGTGTCATTAATCAGCTGTTAACACGGCTTCAGTGTCAGGAAATAAAGAGTGTATTTAAAGAGACAGTCACATTTGACGTGAAAGGCCTGCTGGTTCATGTTTATTGTGCTTCCTTGTGTATTCTGGTAATTGGTTGTTTGGTTGCATAGGAACTAGACATCCACACACACACCTCTTTTCAGCAAGAGGAAGCGTGCGCTGTTCAAACAGCATAGTGGTGACTGGTGGGGGTGGGTTGCTGCGCTGTGATTGGTTGAGATTAGGTTGGAGTACTTTCACCACCCCCTTCGCTAACACACACACACAATAAGTCTCATTATCCTATGAGAGCACATGATTTGATGCTGTCCGGCTTTTCACCCTAATGAGATTCATGAAGTTCCAGGCGTACACGCACACACCTGTGTCTTTTCAGCTTATCTAGGGCACCTCGTATACCTTTACCTTCCTGGGCATTAAGAGGATTCTTTTAAAACTGGTTGCATTAGGTTGTGCAATCATTAATTCTTTTGATATTTTGATTGCCATTAATTGGCTGGTATGAAGAAGAGTTGTCGCCAGTGCTTTGTTCGTAATGCGTTTTGAATTTGTGACCAATTCGGGTTGTCATGCATAGCCTAGGTGAAAACCTGGAATAATAAAATGAATACATTTTATTTTAAAATACAAATAAATTAGGGAAGAAGATTACAATATTACAGTTTTTACTGTATTTTTGATTAAATAAATGCAACCTTTGTTAACCTTTGTTAAAAAATCTTACGGACGCCACACTTTTAAATATTGTATATATTAATTTTATATAGATTCAGTTGCTTGTTTTTTTTTAATTTCACTGTACAAATAAACACAGAAAAGTCAAATATTCCTCAGCATTTATGTTTTTTAGGAAAATCAACCTGTGAATGGTTTACTTTTAGTTGCCTTGGTTTGCACATTCAACTGAGGATAAACGTTTAACTTTAAAAAAAAGTTCAGTCCATGATCAATCCTTTCACCTCAGACAGATGTAGCTTCCTTCATTATTTTACTATTGAACAGCCATGGAAGTTGTTTAGTACATCTCGCGCTGTAGCTCTAGAGTGAAAAAGCCGTTTTTGTGTCTCTACTATTTCTTAAACGGTGTCAAGTTGAGTTCAACAGCATGTATACTTGATGCTGAAGGTTTGGGGAAGGTTCAGGAGGCCGTCCTGTGGTGTTTTGGAGCAGCCCTGCTTGAAGAAGGGAGTGTGGTTGGAGGGGGGACGAGCATGGTGTTTCCATTTAGACCAGAGAAACTTTAGCCTGAAGCCTGGACACCATGTGCTCTAACAGCGTAATCTCTATCCTCCACTGTTAAGCAGTAACACTCATTTGTCTGTACGCACACAAAAGCTTCTTTAATAGAGTTCACTCCGAGCTAGATATAATCTCAGGCTGCTTTATTGACCCATATTGATTTGTGGCTGACATTATTTGCCCCATTTAGATGAGGTGTCATCATATCATATGTTTAAGGTCAAAGGTTACCTGCAGTGTCCAACATATAGTTCAGTTTTCTATATTTCCTTAAACACCGTATACTACATCACACTAAGACAGACTCTTTGGTTGTACTATTTATTTATTTGCTTGTTTATTGATTTATTACACTTGAACACACGCGTTATTAATAACTAAAACTAATACTTACAAATCATTTTTGGTAATAATGCTAAAATAAATATAATAAAAAAAGCACACTTAAAAAAGATATTTAATTAATGCAATTACTAAAACTGGAAATTAATAGAAATATATATATATATATAAAAACTTATAAAAGTGACAAAAAGCATGTCACAACAACATCACTAAAACATACATTTGAATTAAAATACTAAAACAACACTGAGAGAAAAAAATATTTTTATTCTCATTTAAATTATTTGTCATGTAACACTTTTTTAAATTTTAATATTTCTGAAAAGCAAATTGTGAAATTAATATCCATATCCCGTACTATGCTTACTGTTATGGTGCCTAAATTTAAATTCCAATTACTTATAAATATTAATTTCAATATGGGCCATTTAAAGATACAATAGGTTCTGAATTTGTATAATAAATTCATTTATTAATGTATGTTTCTTTTAACAGAAGAGAATGAGCTCCTGGAAAGACGGCGTCGCGAGCAGGAAGCGGAGAAGCGGAGAGCAGAAGTTAACTCTTACACTCAGCCCATTCGAATGAACCATGTGACCTGGGTGGAGGACTCTGGCCCTGAGCATCGCCACATACCTGCCCCGGCCCAGCCTCCTCCCCCTCGCCCCACCATGCCCATCACGGTCATCCCCATCCCGGTGGTGTCCTCCACTCCACCCGCTCTGCCCCCGCCCCCCACCACAGCTCTCAGCCCGTCGGCGGCGCCCCGCCTCACGCCACCCAGAAAAGACGCCCACTCACTGCCAAACCAGACGGCACTGCACCAGCGCCCCCTCATCTCGTCTCAGGTGAAGGCAGAACCCATATCACTGCCTCAGTCCAATGGCACCAAACCAGCCCAGCAGCTCCAAACCTACCCGATACCCATCGTCACAGCTTCCCAGCATGCAGTTCTCCCTCAGCCTGGACCTCCTTCAGCCCAACCCAGCCCCAGAGGCAGCCCTCCTGATGACCACCGTAATTTGGACGGCAAGAAGAGACCTGGAGGGTGAGTCAAGACGTGAAGCTGTTATTTATCACGCTGTTAACCATTCTTTAAAACTGAATCATGTGAAAACTTTTATAGTTGGTTTCAAGGCTGTGAGTTTGAGCTAACTATTAAAGAACACATGACCTGTGTTTACAGGGCAGGAACGAGAGAAGTGCACAATAAGCTTGAAAAGAACAGGTAAGGTCAACTTTATCAGTCTCAAGTTCACCAGCGTTTTAACACATGCAAGTCTTTTATGCATTTATTTAATCTAACAGTAATATTCAGAATTACAGAATCTTCTATTGTTTTAAAGACATTGGTTTCCTGTTATGGCAAAGCTGAATTTTCAATGTCACATGACCATTCAAATCGTCTTTTCTTAGACGTGCTCACTTAAAGGAGTGTTTCGAGACCCTAAAGAAGAACATCCCTAATGTTGATGAAAAGAAGACCTCCAATCTGAGTGTTCTGAGAAGTGCTTTGAGATACATTCAGGTAAGCGCTGATAAATCTTCTTCTACATCTGTATCTCCACCCATGTCATCAGACTTGGACTTGTGGTGTATATTTACACACAAATACAGTGCAAGAGCTGGAGGGAAACCACACACTATGATGCAGCCCTCAGTTTGTTAGTTACAGCTCTTTTATCTGAAATCTGAGATCTTTCCAGCGTTGCTTTGATTGATCTAAAGGCGTGAGATTAAGCATCTCTGATGGAGTTTATTTGCAGAGTGAAAATCGATAGTTGCTCTCCTGCAGTCTTTTTCTCGCGTAAACCGAGATCATAAGCCATGCTCTATCTGATTAAAGCAGTGCCTTGTTCACACATGCGCACGCCTGCAGCAAGACCTTTTTGGAGAAGTAGAAATCCAATCAAATCAAAGGATTTGATTTAGCCAAGGCACAAGACGTGCAGGAAACTAGGGCAGTGTGGAAACTCGTGTCACTGGATCCCCGGCGCCAACACCCACCCCCTCTTTAAGCTGCTTGCTTCTAGCCATTGGTGGGTTTGACAGACCGACCCAGCCCACCCATTATCGCTCTTTCCCGCTCTCTGCTGCCTGTTGCTCAATCAGGATTAAAGTGTTTTTATTTAAAGCACATGGCCTGTTGAAAACAACCAGCCGTTTGCTGTGATTTTTCCAGAATGGGATCTGTATACTAGGCGATTGTGGCTTTTTGAGTGCTAATTTTTATTGAAAATGTGGCTGTTGTTTTTAAAAAATAAATCATAATTTAGATTTTTGTATTTAGTACATTAAGACTGTACATGTATACACCACTGGTATTTAGCTATACTATAAGTTATAAAAAGTAGTTCGATTTTAAATGTATCTGCTTCATAACTTTATGTAAACTTACTATATAGTCAGTATACATAAATATATTTTTAAATGTATAAACACATATATTTTACTGTATAGTCCAACTAAATTATTTTCCATTGATCATTGAACCACTAATTAAAGTGCCAAAATAATTTATGCTTGTTAGTAACAATATAATTAACTATTTAATTAAATTAATACACACATAATTTAAATGTTTTGCAATTAGGTCTATCTTAACCAGTTTACACTTACAGTACATTTACTTTCAGAATGAACTTATTCAATAAAACTAATATATTTCAATGATTCTGAATTAAATAAAATTACTTCAGAATTAAATGGTAAAAATCTTTTAGAGGGAGTTTAATTAATAATATTTTTACATTTAGTAAATTTACTGTCATTTTCATTTATTGAAATAAATTAGACTTCCCTACATTTTAAGATGACATATTCGCAGTGTGTCTTGAGTGTTTTCATTGCTCGCTATTACAATGTGACGAAAACAGAAATGTTGTATTTTATTACACCACTAGCTGTGGAACAAAGTAAGTTGCCACTGAAAAGCTTGTAATAGAGTACTGACTAGTGAAAAATGTCAAGTAAGTAGCATGGCTGGTTTTAATTAGTCGTCCCGGATGTATTACTGTTAATAATTGCTGTCTTTGAATGTTTTTGCTGAAGGACAGGTTTGCGGGAAGCTCATGTGTAGACTATATTTTATTGAATGTTGACAAAAAAACTAGTCAGTCAGGGATTTGAGTCGTCTTTCTCTGGGTTTTGTTGTGTTCCTGTTTAAAGTAGTAGTGTGTGCCTGCGCCTGCAGGTCACGGGGCTTCTCTCTTAATGATTAGCGCTGTGTTTGTGTGTACGTGTGTCTAGCGATGGTCTGTGGAGGCAGCGGTGGCACAGCGTGTGTTTAGGCCGTCCGCTGGGCCATGGGCGGAGGCAGGCACGCGCACCTCACCTCCACGCGTCTGCCTCTGCATGCGCTCCGGTCCACAGCCCCTCCCACTCGGCCCTCACTGACCAATCAGCTCCTCCCGGAACTCAGTAAGAGGATTGTTTGAAGAGATTACTCTTCATTTTATTCATCTTCCTGTGATTCCATTTGATTCACATATTCCTGTGACGTCATGCCAATATATAATAATATAAGTTAAAGTGCTACAATTATTAAAACTAAACCTAAATTACAAAAAGTAAAAAAGGCTCCAGAAATACTAATATAGTGGAGTATAGAGTATTGCATAATATATGTGTGTTCTGTGTATATTATGTGTGTGTATATATATATATATATATATATATATTCATACAAGTTAGAAATAGTTGTGTATGTGCATGTATACATATGTGTATATATAAAATCTAAATATTTTTCTGAAATGTATACATGCGTGTTTATATATATAATATTTGGATGCAATCATAATCAGCTCTATAATGACAGCTCTATAAAATACACACTGTTCCATATTAATGATGATACTAAAAACACACTTACATACTCTTACTCAGGGGAGAAAATAAAAATTTCTTTCATTTCTCTGAATATTCAAAGAAATTAGCTTGCCGTGGAAAATCTTGAGGAACTAGTCACACTGCTGTCCTTGTGGTTTTGACTCACACTTCACATCACTTACAAATGTTGATTTGACATGCACAAACATGCTAGAAAACTGCACATTTTTAACTGCACATATTAATCGTTCATGCTGTACTGGCCTCATAATACTTAAGGCGTTATGAACTTTGTGGATTATGGTGACTGCCGCTTTAAAATGCTATCCTACGAGTCTCAGGAGTTTCCCTGTTCTGTCTAGTAGCCCAGAGCTCCTCCTCTCTTCCTCCCTCCCTCCCTTCCCCCACTCTGGCGTTCATCATGTTCCCTGCCGCGGCCACATGAGCAGCGAGCACATGGCTAGACAGAGCCGCGTGATGTCATCCCCCAGTGACGGCCCCCTCCAGCTGTTGTTCCTGCCGCAGCACGGCACACTCGTCGAGCTCGATCCCTGAAAGCCCCGCATTAGGTGCTGCCTTTTATTTCAGAAATCTTGCAGGACTGGTTCTGCTTAGTAGCGCATTGTGTTCCAGCGACTGATTGTTTAATCCAGATAATCGTATTGAGATTGTGAAATCTACAAGGTCCTTGGCACAATGTTTCGATGCAGTTGCATAAAAGTAAATAAATACCAGTGCACTGAATTACACCCGCTGGGTTTATGTTGATGAGTAAAAGCAGAATGATCCACCTGATTCATTTCCTGTCTTTGTGTTGCAGTGTGTGTCAGCACTATAGTAAGACCCATGTAGGTCAGTTGGTCATCTATATCATGCCCTACAGAAACTAGTGGTTTATCCTTGTGGGATTAAATCACATGACTTCCTGTGCATGTTGAAAAGCTCATTTGTCTTGTACAAACCACAGTAATTTCAATGCAGCTGATTCAACAAGTAATATTTGGTAAATGTCAGCCTCATCCTGGCTGGCAGAGATTTGTCTAATTCCGCTCTGTCCAATTGAGCCGCACCATCTGTAGATCATTTGCTTTAAATGGAAATCCTGTTGTCATCTATCCATCCTAATGAACTGTTCTTCCCTGTGACTCACAAATGTCTAGATGCACTTTCTCAAAGCAACTATCTGTCAGGTTAATTATAAAATACTGTATATTATTGAAATACATATTAACTTTTTGCTGGGGAATCAAGCGAGGCAGAATTTATATCTTCCCATCTTTCTCAGCCTTGTGTATTTTACTTAAACCCAAACTTTGTCACAGGGGCTTCAGTGAGTAACTGATGATAGCAAACCCATGGGGGAGGGGGAGGTCATGCGCTTGGCTTGTGAGAAACCGACTACAGAAGCTAATTAAAGCCACTATCAGTTCATCCTTGAAGGCGGCCTTGAGTTTGAAAGCTGGTGTTCATGCAGAAGTTCCTTTTTGACCTTATATTGCCTCCATAACCATCAGAATATGAATGCGACAATGATTCGCGTTCATCTCCTGAAACACCAATAAAAAAAGTTGTTTTTTTTTAACTAGGGTTAGGTTGAACTACTGCCTGAAAATTAAAACTAAAAGCTTAATGAAAACTAATAAACACTACTAATAATACTAAATTAAGATATTAATGTAAACTATAAAATGCTACAAATAACATGGATGGTTTAACTGCTATGGGCTGAAGCAGAAGGGAGCGAGTGAAGGGGCCCCAGTCCGCGGATCAGGAGTTCAGTGGGTTTGGGTGTTTGTGGAGCAGGCCGGCCTGTGTGTGTGTGTGTGTGTGTGTGTGTGACTAATAGAGGCAGGCATGCACAGCTGTGGGCTGGAGCTGCGCCTGATGCAGCACACAGACCAGAAAGCTGTCAACATGCCTCATCAGCGGTGGGAGGTGGGGTCAATGAGGGCCTGGTGGAGACAGCCAGCAAGGAATGCGCCGGCCCCCAGGGGAAGGAGGGCACGCTTGTGAAAAAAAAAGGCCAGGGATAGCTCTTGTGTAACTGTCTTTTACAGCTGCAGAGGCAATAGTAGGAAACGCTCGTACTCGATTAAGGGTTAAGATTTGTATGACGGTAGAAATGTGGCTAAGTGTTTCGTATCATAGCTGTTGCTCGATCACGTATGGAACGCTGTATTCGACCAATCAGCATCTGGAATAAAATTTTTCTATCAAACGGAGGTTTGTTTGTAATTGGCTCTTTAATAAGCTCCACCCCGTTTGTTACTTGTTAGTAACTCAGCTGAGCTTTGCAGGGCATCCCATAAAAATAAACCGCTTGGGTTTTATTACAATGTGCTAATAAGGTGGTAAAAAAATTGATTGGGTGTTATTGTCAGTTGGAATGAATTATGATATTGCAAAGCATCTTCTGCTTGTTTTGGTGAAAGAAATTATGAAATATTCAGCAGTGATCCTGTATTAATACACTGTCATAAGTGACCTGGCAACAATGTTTGCTCGTATTTTCATAAAATTACTTTTCACGCATTTCTAAATGCATAATGACTTATACTGCTGTTCAAAAGTTTGGGGTCTGCATTTTAGTGCTTCCAAATGGTTAAAGGTGCTCTATGCGATGCTGTTTGACGTCACTTCTGCTGATGTTTCATTTAAATACAAAACAAAACAGAGCAAGCTCTCCCTGTTTAATTTCTTCTCGCCTTATATTCCTTCGAGCGTCTTTTCTTCGGTCGTGGCTCAGCCATTTTCCAAAAATAATACAAAGTATTCCTCTAACCCACTCTCAGATTCACACTGTACAATCAACTCTGACTATTACTATTAAACCCCACCTCTTCTTGCCGATTGGTTGGCCGTAGTGGCCCCTATTCTATTTTTTGGTATTGCAGCCTCTGTGTTGTCTTTTGAGACCGTGTTTTTTCCCAATGTATTCAGAGGTCAGACAGCAAGGCGATCAAGGGGTGATGCATACGGTTTGAGATAAAAATAAAATCGAGCTAAAATCCTGCAACATCGCATGGAGCACCTTTAATTAGAGTTGGGTACCGAAACTCGGTACCAGTATGGCACGGGTACCTAAGTAACCGTTATGTACCAAATCAAAACGTGGATTTCAGGGTGCCGTGCCTGAACGACAAACCCAACAAATCTATGGCGCCAAATCTATGCCATTAATAATTGAGCGCACGCTGTAAATCATTTCCGCGAGAGGAAAACAGATCTACATGCGAAGGAACGGAGCCCGCGAGCTCATTTCAAACTCCACGCGCACATGATATGTCATCTGCGCTCGGTTATTCTTGCGCTCGGTCTTCTTCTTCCCCTGCTCGCGCAAAAATATTTATTTTTGTCAGTCGTGGGGCGGGGCTTGCTGTTTTAGTTGTAATCTCAAATGTCATTGGTTGGCCCTTTACCGGAAGTCAGTATTGGATGCCTGTTATAAGAGGATTCAATTACTTGACTTGAGACATGGCATTGGATCATATGTTAGTTATTGTTTCATAAGCTTATTTTATTTATTCATTTATTATTGATTTTGTCTTTTATTTAATGTAATTTGAGGTATTGTTCATAGAGTAAATCTTTTTCAGATACTTTTTGAACAAACTTTTTAAGCCTTTCATGCAATTTCATGATAAATCATTCAAATGAACAGTTGTACAGTTTCATATTTATTTGCATATTTAAATGAATAGTTCTGTATCCCTCTGTGTTGTTTTATTATTTGCTCTGTTTGGAAGATAACTGAGCCTTTAAATCTCATTTGTATATAGGATAATATTTAAAGAATGAACCGACTGTTAACTAATGCTTAACTAATGATTCATAGTGTGCAGTTATTATAAAGTGTTACCATTTTTATTTTTTTTAAGTATCATTTCAGGCACCGTTTAGGCTCGGAACCATTTTAAAAGTATCAATTTGGCACCGGTATCGAAAGAAACCCTAAACGATACCCAACCCTAGTGATATCTAATATTTGCAAAAACAGATGATTCCATTTTTAAAAAACATGTTTTTATTGTGATTTATTGTGTTAGTTGGCTGTATTTTTTGTCATTTTTACAAAACCAAAATAATCTAATTCGTTTTTGAATTTTTTTTAAACTCTTCTAATGAACTCTGATTTTTTTTTTTTTTTGGTAGTCAGTCAAAGATCATTCAATTGTGATTTGCGTCTTCTTCACTCTTGATGAAGCTCTCTGAGACAGTCAATGCCATGTCAGACAAATAGACAATAAAAATGCCAAAGAAGCCTGGTTTTTACTGCGTATGAGCTCTGAACTCTGACTAATTCAATCAAGCTTCTATGAAAAGAGCTAAAAATACAGCCGTCAGCCTATAAATGTCAGAAATAGCAGACCAGCAAACGCTCCGGCTGAAGAAAATAAGACCACTTTGCAGGTTCCTTCAGCACAAATGCTTTCTGCTGTGAATCTGCCACAGATTTGGATAAGAATGGGATGAGGTTTATGAGCGGACATCAAAAACGGGTTCAAATGAGATTTGAGTGTGCCGCCAGTTACAGCTTACAAACAGAGTCAAATGCTAGAACTGAAAGGATCTTTTGGGTTTAAAGCGCACTAGACAGCACCTGCTGACACGTGTCTAAACTCACCGTGTGTTTCTGGGTTCAGTCCCAAGTGCACAGAACGAGGACACAGGAAGGAGGACAAGGGGAAAAACCACGACTATAGAACAGAAAACAATGACCGGCCTTCTGGAATAATTTGCATTACTTCTTCTTTTCAAAGATTTTTGCAACCTGGTCTTATAAAAATATGTACCTCTGTGCCTTTTTTGTGTAACACCATTTTTACGTGCCTTACTGCACGTTTCACCACAGTTTCAAAGAGAAATGTTCACTGGGTGGCGCTAAAACACAGGTTCAGTGTGTGAACCCTGGCACATTTCATTATGTTGCTTGAGGTACATATTTCAGCAGATCAGAACTGAAATATCTGTGGACGGTTGAGTTAATGCATGTTGGAAATATGCTCTACACCAAATCCAACCCTAAACTTACCCGATAGTGTTTACAAATGCAAAACGGATATAAAAACACATTTGTTGATGCAACCGTGTCATTTCAACTTCCTTTTACACAGATTTGAAGTGTTTTGTTGAAGCGTAGTCACACAGGATTGAACCGAAGCTAATAAAGTGCGACAATTACATTTTATTATTCGAAACTCTGTAAATTTGTGTAAAAACGAATAAAAGGCATCAGAGTTTTACTCTCTCCTCTAGAGTTCATTTCTTTTGAAAACTGCAGTGATATGTACTTGTTGGCACATATTTTGCCTCTTGCTAAAAAGTGCACCAAGGTAGGATTTTCGTCATTCCTGGAGGTCAATGCATTGCCCAGCTGACACTGAATTTCTTTATTTGTTTGAAAGCATGTTTGTCTTTTCAGATCGGACTTGAGAACTGTTATTTCACTTATTAACTACACCGAAATACTAAATTTAGACTCAACTGCATAATTTCGGTAACCAAAATAATGAGTTTCAAAAAGGTTTACCGTACGTTCTGCCATTGTTTATCCAAACAAGTCCAAACAGCTGATAAATACCTCACAATAATCCACAGCACTTTAGTCCATCAGTTTACGTCTTGTGAAGACAAATGCTGAAATGCTTTAAAAGATTGCTTCTAGGCAAAATACGAGTTCATAATCCATAATAACTTTTCGTGAAGAAGTGCATCTCTTGTTGTCTTTCACATAAAAATCCAGCCACATATTGGATTAGAGCTGTTTTAGCTTGTAAACCGTGCAGATTTCTCTCCTGATTCACTTTTTTACTCAAGGAAGTGTTATCATGGACGCATATAGCCGTTAGCAATGGTTTGAGGTTAAAAATGTCTTAATGGTGGATTTATTTCTTACAAACACTCTACTCTTGGACTCTTATTCTGAGGGCACACATTCACTGCAGAAGATCCATTACTGAGCTACATTTCTTCAAATCTGATGAAGAAAATCTCCTCTACATCTCGGAAGGTCTGAAGGTGAGGACATTTTCAGTCCATTTTATTTTGGGGTGAACTATTTCTAGTTCCTTAAGTATTTTAGCATCCAAATAAAACAACACACTTTACCTTTAACTTCCTTTAAATAAGAGGTTGTGTTAAAGTAAAACCCTGCAGCCTAATGCCTCTGTCAGCGGCGATAACACAGGATCCTTCTCTCCTTTAAGTGCTGAAGAGAATCAATGACTTCCGTCCACTTCAACACAAGCAGAGTCCAGACTGAGCTCATACAAGGTCATCATGACCTCTGAAGCTTAAGAGACATGTAAAACATGAGGGACGCAGGCTCAAAATATCTGACTCCAACCTCAGACAACTTCATCAGAGGCAAAACTCCCGTTCACTCGTCACAATCAGAGTCATTTAAGTGCAATGTTATTATATGCTGCTCACCCGTTAAAAGCTATGTCTAACATTACAATGTAATAAATGAATAAAAATAAATAAATAATGCAATTTTACGGGAAAAAAAGTAGACAAGCAGGGGTTTACCAGAATCTTACCTTCTTAAATGGTACCTAAATTTACAGTTAAATACAATAAACATATAATAATCATGAGTTAACGTCCTCTTCAAATGTCAATCTAATGTATACACAAACACATCTTATTAACTGATATAACATTAATATACCAAAGTACTAAAAACCTGTTTTGTAACAAAAAACAAACAAACATTAAAACGCAAGAAGAAATATAAATATAAAGAAACAAAATTATTTAAAAAAAGGCACCAAGTGTGTCACACATAATTCTGCAAATGTCCAAATACATATTTTTTTTTCATTTCCAAAGACTATACATTTAACTGTATTTCAATGTAGAACTACACGAAATATCTGTTTATAGTTACTAGGGATGCAACGGTTTTCGGTTCTTTATTGAACCGTTCGGTTCGGTACACCCACATGAACCGCAATATTTCGGTACTTAGCCTATTTGAGGCATTAAATTATAATTTTAATTAAAATGGGAATTTTCTGTGTATTAAGCGCATTGACAATCAGGCGATGCTCAGAAATTCTCAAGACTAGTGATGTGTCGTTCATTTTGAACGAATCTTTAATGTGACTCAGGAAGAACGAGTCGTCTCGTGGGAG
>JAUCMU010000046.1:8810534-8821751 GCA_032275025.1 Enteromius treurensis | reverse complement strand
ATGCCGCGGGTGATAGTTTGTAATGTGTGTGTTTCTGGTTCTCGTCTGTTTGGGGGTGGGAGGAGCAGACGCTGGTTCCCTGTCCTGTCGTTTGCGCTGCCTTTTTGAGCGTAGCACTGAAAACATTATATTTTACACAGTTTATTCTCTTTCTTTTTTTTTTCTGAATCGTTCGGTTTGTATGCGTACCGAACCGAAAGCCTCGTACCTAACGGTTCACTTCAATACGACGTATCGTTACACCCCTAACAAATATGTATATAATCTTTAACACAAAAACCTTTTACGTACGTAACTAACAGGACACTAAGTGCTGGTTAATAATATTCATTTAGCTTCGAACAGTTCAATATTATTGGCTGTAGAAATCGTGGGAGGGTTCATTATACCGTGCAAAACACTGTGAATGCTGTGCAACCAAAACATAATTATTTTTAGACCATCACATGGCAATATGAACGTCTGTTGTGCTTTTTGCAAACACTAAATTACCATTAAATTCTGCATTTTTTACAGCTTATACCATCAGGACGGCTTGTTTTGCTGCGGAAATACTGTTGAAAACGCTATATTTGACACGTTTAATCGATAGCATAATTCTGAACCTTTGGGCTTGCCATAGTTCTCTTCTCCTTTGCTATGATAAACGCATGTCAAAAAGGCTAGTTTTTGGAAAATCCCAAAGTGTCTAGAGTGCACGTTTGATAGCAAATCGCACATTAAGAATGGATGTTTTGATACACACAAATGTGAGTTTTTATAGCAAATCACGTTTAGAGGACACACATTTTGCTGTGAAATCGTACTCTTTTGATGTGACAGTGTGTAATCAGATGCCTGAGCAGGCGTTTATGACTGCTTTGGCTTGCCACACGTACGTGGAGCGACACGGAAATTTGTTTTTTCATGTGCATCCATTATGCACTGCATCGAGATAAAACATCTCAACTTTTAAGAAATGCTGTAAGAATCAACCAATCAGCTTTATCCTTTCCCAAAACAACATTAAAAATGAAGCAATTTGAAGCAAGTTGGTCAAAGTAAATTCAGTAGCAATCGATTTTTAGGGCTAGAAATCCATTTATCCTATCTCTAAAACTTCTGCGTCATGGCAACATGGTTGTCTTGGGCATCTCTTCCATCTCACATCTTTGGAAGTGACCGAGGCTCTTCATAGCCCCATGTGCTGTCTCTTCCTGGAAAGGAAAGAGCACTTTACTCTGAATTTCCCTGTTCTCAGCAGCAATTCCATTCCACATTGTGGTTTAGTGTCCTGCTATTTCTTGGACCAGGCTGGAAATGTTGATTCAACACAGATCCGTTCTTAATCAGAGCGGCTGGCTGAGGTGAAATGCGACCCCTTTATTGAGATGTATAAAGGCAGCGTGGTTTAGACCTGCGAGTGGGTTCTGCTGTTCCTGATTTACCCAGCATGCACCGCTTGTGGAAATTGGTTGTGTCTGAATAGATCGGCGTTAACACTGGGCCACAAGTCTCACGGCCCGTAACCTTCGGAGTTGTTTCCACAGAGCAGAGGAAAAATGCTTTCAGCAGATGGAATGGCAGGGAAGTGTGGATTACACATGTAGCTGGAGGCTGGGAGCGATGGTGGAGACAGAGAGAGAGGACTGGAAAGACCCGCAGACGCTTCTTTTTCCTTTTTTGTTTAGTCTGTGCAATATTTATCAGTGAGATGGAGACATCCGTGTCTGGAACGGGATCCCCGGGGTCTGCTTGATGACATTTCTAGCTGTGGGGAGGAGGTGGACGGATGTGTTTGTCTTAAACAATTATTTTCACGTTTTCCCCTGTGGTACAGAAGATGCTAAAGTTAGAATTGGTCATTGGGCGTCTTATTTGCGACTGAGTCAGGGCTCTTTGAAGTTTGGAAGAAGCTGAGGGCCTGATAAATAGTATCTGAGACAGTCACAACACAGATGTTCACCCAGTTTAAAGATCCAAACTCCTCTCTGTTTTTGTTATTGTATGTCTGCTGTGTAGATCAGTGTAATTTTAGTGTCAATTGAGATACTGTTATATTTTATTAATATTTTGAATTATTTTTTATGCTTTTAGTTTATTTCATAAGGATTTTGTAGGTTTTAAATCGGAGCAGAGTGCATCATTCATTGAATTAAATGATGCATGCACTACAATAAATCAATATCTTCGTCGGTATGATTGTCTTGTTTTGTTCCTAAAAGACATTTAAGTTTCATGTTTTACTCATAAACTCTGAGAAAGAATACTGAGAAAACAAGACCATGAAACTGGAGAAAAACAAATACTGAGGAAATTTCTCTTTTTTGCAGTGTGATCATAAGGTGCAGTGAAATCTTACATTCCAGTGGTTAGAAGCTATTAAGTGGCATAAGCTGTTTGGTTGTCTAAATTGATTTTTTAAAAGAAAGAGATCTTTTGGAAATTGTTTTGAACTGTTGCTATTGCAACCCATGGTCTGCTCTCTAGATATTTATATTTAGAGAACATATTGACATATTATCTTCTCTTCCTTTTATTCCTTTGCATTTGTTTTCCCTTAGTATTAAAATCTTACATTTACCTTCATAAAACCTACAGAATCCCTGGTTTTAATAGTGTTAATTCTTTTTTTTTTCAGCTTAAATTTAGTGTTTTTTTTTTTTTTTATTAGAGTCATTTTAGTGCATCTAGTTAAACCAAATGAAAATAAGTATTTAGGCAAATAGCTAAAATAATTTCTATTTTGAGGTTTATGTTCATTTTATTAAAAGTAAGTTTTTTTTTAAATATATATATATATATATATATATATATATATATATATAGTTTTCTCTGATGTGGATTTGGTATAATAATTAGGTCATCACACTTAGTTCTGTTTACTAGAACTTTTTTGTGGTTCTTATCAGAAGTTCAGAACATTTACAGTGTGTGGAAATTACTATTGTTAAATGACAACAACATCTTTGGAAATATTTTCTGAATTGGAAAAGCAGTGGACAATATGGGGAAACTTGTTAGATGTGTGATATCATTCAAATAGGAAAGTCAACACTGGGCCAAAGCATTTGGTGCCCATTAATTGAGGACAACCCAAGCTTTGCCTTCCTCTTTGTCTCACGCAGGGTTTGTGCTAATGTACATTATTTTCCTCCGTGCTACAGAAAGTTCCATATAAAAAGTTTGTCATGTTGTTGTTCCCAGATGGAGCATTCAGATGAGAGGATTATAGCTGTCAGGGAGCCAGTTGGGATCAGGATGTCTCATGTAGTTTTTGGCATCTGGAGATGCTTATTAGGAATGCAGAGTAGGAGCCTCCCAAAAAATGTAGTATAAATATTTAATCTAAACACAGGATGGAAAGTTTACTGCATGTGTGGTTTTCTATCAGTCGTTATAGACCAATCCCTGTCTGTCCCTTTGGAGATGTTTTAGTCATTTCTTAAAATAAATTAAAAAAATTCAAAAATAACCCAACACTTGTTTTATTAATTTAACGTCATTTATTGCAAACATTACAAAAGCAGAGAGGAGTATTAAAATAGACATTAATAATAAAAAACATAACTGCAACAGCTACACACCTGTTCAAAAGAAGTTTATGTATGAAGTCTTTTATCCTCATGAAGGCTGCATCATTCGATCGAAATACAGTATAAAAGTACTTTGAAAATTATTGTAATTAAAAATTTGTTTTCTATTGTTATATATATTAAAATAAAATAATTTAAATCCCTTTAATGGAAAAGCTGACTTTTCAGCAGCCATAACTGCAGCATTTATTGTCACATGATTCTTCAAAAATCGTTTTAATATGTGATTCTAGGGAATATTTAAGCAGTTTCTTTTAAAAATATGTTTTGCATCTTCAAATGTTTTTATTTGAAAATTAATCACCAAACAAATGTAAATCATAGCATTCTGCAAAACAAAAATGTTTGTCCTCCACATGGCAGAAAAAGATTTTAAAATGACCATATCCATTAAAATACCGGTAATATTTTAGTATTGGGACCAGTTCTCACTAGTTGCTTATCGGCATGCCTATTATTAATATATTGGCTGTTTAATAGTACATATAAAGCACATATTCTGCATAACCATATTCTTCATGCCTAATCCTATTCAATACCTACACTTAACGTAACTACCTTATTAACTATTAATAAGCCACAAATTAGGAGTTTTGTTATTACCCAACATGATTGATATCTTGCAAAACAATGAAAATTGCAGCTTTGAGATAACACTGTACCATAGAAGGTTAAAGCCAGGCGCTTTTCTTCATGGTATTTTCAGCATTTTAAGAAATAATTGCATACAGGATAATTACCAGAAGTGTATGTGTGGAATGTTGTACATGATTGACGACATTATCACCGAGGAAATAATCACACAGTCTCATTCCTGCCTGTCAGTATCTGTTAAACTGTCCTAATGACCAACATGTTTCTTTCTCAACACTTTTGCGTATTCTTCAGTCGAGTCACAACACTACTGGGAAATAAAGCAGGCATCCAAGCATCCATGTCGTCCTGGGGGAGGGGGGGGGGGGTACATCCTGAAACTGCAAATAGAGTCCACATGCGTAGCAGCTGCTCTCCTTCCTGCCAGATCCAAATAAACCTCTTTCTCATTCTACTGATCAGGAGTATACGGAGGAAACCCAGGAACTGTCCATTAACAAGCAGTCCATCTTTCAAACCTTCAGAAATCAGTACTGGATGCACTACAAACAGCGTGGCCCCTTATACAAGGTGCATCCCAGTTAACATCAGGGCTCTAGTTTTGCTTCTTGTTCTGAGCTGTTAAAGTCAACACTGCAATTTAAAGAATCCTTTCATAGAAAGGTGGATGCATTTCTGTTAACAATGCTTTGTGTGTGTGGCTCAAAGCATCTCTGTGTTTTTGAGGAGGCTTGTAGAAGTGGTAAATTCCAGGGGGCAGCTGGTGCCGGCTGTTAGCATTCCATTTGCCTGTAAAGGAGGGAGGAAAAAGGAACGGCCAAACTTTCTCTGCTCTCAGCCCAGGCACGTCTCTCTAAATACACTGGCAATAGCCAGTATTCCCACTCATCCAGTGCTGCAGCTGCTCTTGAAGGAAGTAGTAATTATGCATTGTCAGTGTCCAAATACTGGACATGTGGCTGCAGTTGGAGGCACTCCACTGGCCGTGACTGTGCATTTGAGTGGCCAGGAAGAGCAGATCCCATCGGGGCCAAGCCAGGAGCCTTGTGATGTGGTGGCATCAGGTGGGGCAGCCTGTGGAAAGGCCATCGTTGCAGCTGCTGCAGCCTAGGCCTGCAGGAATGTCAAAAAACTAGTTTCATCAGGCCGTGCGGTTTGTTCCCCACCCTGGTGAAGTGAGGAGACATTCCTGTTCAAAATAATACAGTGTCTGGAAGGTCAGGAGGCCGGGCAGGAAGCATGTTCATTAAAACATCATTCAGTCTGTGTTTTCATATAAAATATGAGTTCGTTATTAATTGCTTTTAATGTGGCGGGAATGATTAAGATCGAGTGTCTGTTTTTCTAATCGCCTAGTTGGAAAGAGATGAAAGTAGCCCAACACAAACTCTACTCAAGCCAGTTAACTTCAGGTTGCTGTTTCACGGAAAACATCGAACTGACAGCGAGCTGTAAGAAAACGCTACCGCGGTGCTATATGGGTCATCTTAGATCTTTTGTCTCTGTTTCCAGGCGTTGGAGGAGGCCCAGAAAGCCATCCAGCAACTCTTTGGCAAAATCAAAGACATCAAAGACAAAGCGGAGAAATCAGAGCAAATGGTGAGTAAAAATAAGCCCTTGAGACAGGAACCTAGTCATTTAAGGCCTGAAAGTCGACCCAGAGTAAATAGCCATTCACCACCCACCCACCCCAACAGCCTGGGTAACCGAGGCACAAGAAACTGTGACATCCTGTGGTTTTTGTCCACAGCGCTCTTTTTGAGCCTAAGGTAATGTACTGGCCATCTGTGAATGTAATGGAGAGCAGATCGGAGGAAGGGCAAGGGGAGGAAGGCAGGAGAACAATAGCAAAGCTCTATCCCGGTGTCTTAGCATGGTGAAGCAATATAAATAAGGAATGCATAATATGCTACCATACTAACATGTTTTTAGTATTGAATAAATATTAATAAGAAATAGGTTTTTAAATTGAATTAATAGTAACTGACATGTACATGTTAATTTCCTCTTTCATGTTTAGATTGTCTTTGCCAACATACAGTGGGGCAAAAACGTATTTAGTCAGCCACCATAATTTATCATTGAGGATTTATTTAAAAAAACTTGTCTCGTTCTCGTGAACCCAGTGTCCCGTCTCATCTTGTGGGATAAGTGTCTCGTCACACCCCTAATTATGTATCTAAAAATGTTCATCAGGTGAAAGAGATCACACGGGACATCAAGCAGTTGGACCATGCAAAGCGTCACCTGACCACCTCTATAACCACCCTCAATCACCTGCACATGCTGGCGGGTGGTGTGGACTCTCTTGAGTATGTTTATTCAAGGTACCTTCTCCCATGATCAGTCCGTTAATTACTCATTGTGCTAAAAGCTTGTCTCATTGTACCGTTGCAGAGCTATGACTAGGAAGAGGCAGTACGGGGAGGTGGCCAATCTCCTTCAGGGTGTAGTCAACGTCCTCGAGCACTTCCAGAAGTACATGGGCATCCCCCAGATCCGCCAGCTCTCAGAGAGGTACGGACGAGAACCTCACTCACACACTGTTTGACTAAATCATGGTCCTGAGAGTCCATATATCCGGTTTATGTTTACTGAAGATGCAGCACAGGAAGGAAATCTGCTTTACAGTCTCTCATTATTTTTCCCCTCAGCTCTTTGTTTTGGGCCTGGTTTGGGTGGTGGAGTCCATGTCCCCTGCAGGCTCAGAGACCGAACCCTTTGTTAGGAAAGAAACAGGGCTCCGGTCTCTGATTCTGTGCTTCCCTTTGCTTGTTTATGTTGGATGCTCTGATAAAGCAGTTGTTTCATAAGCAGATGGCAAGGAAGGGTGTGTTTGATGTGGGGGAAAAAAACGATTCCAGTGATTGTTCCAGGTTCTAAATGTTTCTCTGGAAAAGCAAGTATCCGCGGTTCCTTTTCAGTGCCCCTGTAGTCAAGTTTACTCCGTTGGTTTCATAAGACCTCTCACAGACGGACCTCATATGCTAAACGCCGTCCTTAAGTGATGATGAGAGTTTGTTTGGTTGAGGATGCATTTGTACGTTAAGCGAATCTAGTGTTTTGTTAAAACAGCATTCGAGTTTGCCAAAGTACATCAGTGGTTTCTGACCGCTGCATGACTCTCGGTTTTTTCTCGTCTGTTTCTTTTGTGGTGTAGGAAGAGATTATATTTGATGAGAGTGGGGATTGTGCCTAGGAATTTAAAATGTAAATAATATTAGCCCCCCTTTGGTGATCTGATGGACTGATTTTAGTCATGTGGTTTTGAACTACACAAGCCGACCACATATAAAGTCTTGAGGAAATTCTTGTAATGTCTAATTGGATTTTTGGGATGCTTAATATTAGTGCACGCCAAATATGGAGAAAACTGAGATGCTTTCGTTCTGTGCCCGACTGTCCCTAAATGGAGATGTCTGGTTGGTTTTGAGGTGTGGCAGAGATGTTTGATCAGGGGCGGCAGCTGAGGGATGTGTCGCGGTTCAGCCAGTGTCTTAATGGAGCTGGTGAGAGAGCAAACTGGCAGCCATGTGCCACGTTGAAGACTGGTGTCTGACTGGCAAGCGCATGTGTCTCCATCTCTCTCTCTCCCTCTGAGTATCTTGTTGTTTATTTTGGATGGCACTTGTGTTGAGTCTGCTTGTGCCAGCAAATAATCCAGAAATCTTCTCATCATCAAGTCGTGGTTCATCCAGACTCTTTTGATAAGATTGGGCTTGCTTTACACTACCTCTTAGATTTCTGAGACTTTGGTCCAAAGCACAATTTGGCATTATTAATTAATACAATTTGAATTTGCATCTGCTTTCTTACAAATAGCTGTTATATCTGTCTCCGTTCCATTTATTTTCCCAGTGCCAGTTGTTCTAAGAGCTGCCATCATTTAAAGAGATTTATACTGGTACATAGGGATAGACCATGATTAGGGATGTCAAAAGTACTGGTGTTTAGTTAAATGTAAATAAAACATACCAGTTTTTCTACTGTACATGCTGGGCAAGGAAAGCTTTGTAGTGACAAAACAAGACAAGGCCAGCTGGCATGTCTTGGTCAGATTTCTTGATTTCTTTCTAGTTGGGTTGTCAATTTAAACATGCAAAGCAAGCTTAATTTATTCTATTCATTTGCTGTATATTAATCTTCACTTCTCAGTTTCATTTTGAATGACTGTTTACGTTAATGGTTACTTGGAAAAAACCCATTTAAAAATACTTTAATGTAATAGTTTTATTATATTTAACGTTTTCATTTAATATGTTCAGTAGTATGTTACTACAGAGTGTATTTGTTCTATTGGAATTAATATAAAGTATAGTAAAATTTCACTTCTCCTGCTCTATATTCCAGCATTTTGTTATCATGAATTTATAGCTTTTAAAACTCATTGGACCCTAGGAAATCGTGAGACCACCAGGTGTAAACACTCACCCATCTGTTTTGCTCCTCCTCAGAGTTAAAGCTGCGCAGAGCGAGCTTGGCACACAGATACTGGCTGACTTTGAAGAGTCCTTTCCTGCCCAGGGGTCAAAGGTGCAGATGCAGTGCTCTGGTGAAAAGATAAGTAATCACCTCTCATTATCTTTCCTGTAACACATTTAATTTAATATTTACAGAAATCAGGAGGTCCGAGCATTGTTCTCAGAGATGCCTGCTTGGTGGCGAATGTCCTGGATCCTCGGATTAAACAGGAGATCATTAAAAAGTTCATCAGGCAGCACCTTTCCGAATACATGGTGCTCTTTCAAGAGAACCAGGATGTAAGTGTAACCTTGTGTGACTTGAACACACTGAAATTGTGCTGTACTATCTCACTTACAGTCTGTGTTCTGCTTGTTCTGAGTACAGGTGGCGTGGCTCGACAAGATAGATCGGCGCTATGCATGGATCAAGCGTCAGCTTGTGGACTATGAAGAGAAGTATGGGCGAATGTTCCCGGAGGAGTGGTGCATGACCGAACGCATCGCTGTAGAGTTCTGTCATATCACCAGGTAACAATTAAACTCCTCACATTCATGCTGCGTTTACATAATGTTGGTTCATTATAGTGTCCTGTGGGCTGTGATAACCACTAGGGGTGTAACGATTGACCTTTCCCCCCCCCTTTTTCTTTTCACACGGGACAATCTGTGTCAGGGGAGACAACATGGGAGAGATCCAGAATTTAATTTTGTGGTGTATGTGTCACCAAAGGTTTAGGGCTTAGCGCGTTTTACGCTCTTCATTTTTAACAGAGCCGCGCAGATTAAAATCCAAAGCAGAAATGATTTTGTAACTGACAGAACTTTCATGGTTGCCTAGTAACAGCAGACGCTACAGACGCACGAAGCGCTTTGAAATTGGTGGAGGAAGCGACGTGCCTCGCGTTTTCCACTTGTTTTTAGACGCTTCGTGAACGTACCCTTATGTTACATTTAATGCTAAAGTATCGTTAACGCCAATACAAGCATTATTTTACTGTGTTAGAGCAGAAAGATGCAGCTCTGGTTAAACAACTGCATGTTGGGTTGAAATGGTAAAGGGAAATGCCTAGCGTTACCTGAATGCCGCGGGTGATAGTTGGTAATGTGTGTGTTTCTGGTTCTCGTTTGTTTGTGGGTGGGAGGAGCAGACGCGTTACACCCCTAATATATATATATATATATATATGTGACCCTGGACCACAAAACCAGTCATAAGGTAAAATTTTACAAAACTGAAATGTATACATCACATGAAAACTCAATAAATAAGCTTTATTAAACATGGTTTGTTAGGATAGGACAATATTTGGCCGAGATACATCTATTTGAAAATCTGGAATCGGAGGGTCCAAAAATATCTAAATACTGAGCAAATCACCTTTAAAGTTGTCCAAATTAATATCTTATCGATGCATTTTACTAATCAAAAATTATGTTTTGATATGTTTACAGTAGGAATTTTACAAATAATGTTCACGGAACATGATCTTTACTTAATTGCCTCATGATTTTTGGCATTAAAAAAAATCAATAATTTTGACCCATACAATGTATTTTTGGCTATTGCTACAAATAAACCCCAGCGACTTAAGAATGGTTTTGTGGTCCAGGGTCACATATACACACACACACGTGTAATTGCTTCATTAATTTATAATAAGTTTATTTGCAAATACCAATAAACGCCACTTTAAAAAAAATTGCTGATTGCCGTGCATTATTACATAGCATGATCTAAACCTTAAATACATTTTGACCAAAAGCCGGTATGGTCCACTTTCAAGGCATTTGATTTGATATTTGATTCATATAAAAATGATGATGAATTGTTTCTTTCCAGCTGAACTAGTTGCAGAGCTGCGCAAAAGAAACACACCCTGACATGTGACACTGGGAGGCCATGGAGCTGCTGACAGCTGCACTGCAATAACTCACAGTAAACCACAGGACAAATAAAGATACCAACCAAACAAACTGTCGAAGGATTTGGGTTTGTCTAAGCATAGGAATTTCTAAGGAAGGATGTGCAAATCTAGACATTTTCATAACTCATCGCCGGCGTGTTGTCTGGACCACTTGCTGTTTTTAGAGCTCTATGAGAGATTGATTTAGCATCCACCTTAACAGTGTTATTTTAAGAGATTTTTACATGACAATAATTGTACAAAAAAAGGCACACGTTTATCCTTGTGTTTGAAAAGGTTTGCATACAGACAACAACATTCTCACTTATATCATTCATGCATGCCAGGCCAGTAGTGGGCGATGTCACTTTCCCAGCACATATACGCATTAAACCAGGGATGGGCAACTTCGGTCCTGGAGGGCTTTTGCACAGTTTAGCTCCAACTCTAATCAAACACACCTGCCTGTAACTTTCAAGTGATCTTGAAGACATTGATTAACTTCTTAATGTGTGCTTGATTATGGTTGAAGCTAAACTCTTAATTAAATAGCCATGGCCATATCACTCTGCAGCCCAAGCCTGGTTGCCCACTGAAGCTACTGTAAGCAGGGTTGAGCCTGGTCAGTACCTGGATGGGAGACCTCCTGGGAAAACTAGGTTGCTGTTGGTAGAGGTGTTA
>JAUCMU010000046.1:8786647-8799987 GCA_032275025.1 Enteromius treurensis | reverse complement strand
CATAAGTAGTGCCGGCTATGCGTTATTACTTTGGAGCGGTTATTATTCGAAAAGAACGAACCTGCAAATGTCTCAACAGACCAATCAGAATCAAGCATTCCAGAGAGCCGTCTAATAAACATATATATAATATATATATAGCATTGGTTTCACATAAGCATCTTCAAATATATATATATATATATATATATATGTATATGTTTCTGTTTTAGTTCCTTGTGTGCAATTTCTTTCTGGATTTTTTTTATATATATAGATTTACATGTATTTGCACTTTGGATTCATTTAATGCGTCCTTGATGAAAAAATAATAATTCCTGACCTTAAACTTTTGAACGATGTTGATTCATGATGTTACAAAAGCTTTCCATGTCAGACAAACAATACATTATTCAAATATTGTGAGTGTGTGTATAACTTTAATAATGTGTGATTTTGAATTCGGTAAATAAATATGTCCTGTTTGTGAGCAAATCATTCTGTTGATTCAGGCCAGGGGTAATTGATTTATTAGAGAATTTGACTTTTAAAAACACCATATCCAATTATCACAAATGATTAAAAAGATCATTGTAATTGCATCGGTCAAAGGTGTCTACCTCTTTTCCCTCTCAATCCATAGGGTCTGAAGCGGAGTGAGCAGAGCAGCATGCTGGAGCTGTTCAGACAGAGGTTGCCTAATCCACCATCAGGGCCAGACAGTGGCCCATCATTGTCCTTCAGTGCCCCCACCCCTGAACAAGAATCTTCCCGTATTCGCAAACTGGAAAAACTCATCAAAAAGAGGATTCAGTAAATCCAAAGGAACTTTATTCCCATCCATATACTAATGTCTCCACCCCAGTTTTAACATGCTGAAAATGGTGTGTAAATAGTACTTCTATGTCTTCTGTATGTATTTATGTTCTCTGACAGATCATGGTTTAACTTTGTGGCTTTTATGACTTGCATTACTATGAGCCATATGATTCAAGTCCTTTCCTGAACCTCAACACATTACTGGCATGTATGAGTCATTTTGCCATTTCCCACCCTTTTTTCCTCCACTTTACAACACTAATACCCGCAGTGTCATTTATTTTGCACATTTCTCTGAAATATGCTTCCACTTAAAGCAAAACACAGGGCATTGTGGCTCAGAAAAGTAACCTGCTGCTTTCTGGCACTAAGTCTTCAGTACAGGGATTTCAACATCAAGATGATTTAAAGCCAACGTTTTTGTAATTGTCCCCTTCACTATAACAGTGAACGGCTGTGTGGAACTTGGCTGTTGCTCTGAGTAAAGGTGCCTGTGGAGTAGGAGAGTGAGATCTCAGGTCTCAGGTGCTCAACAACAGAGGAGCTTGGGATTTCCTGTCTCCTGCTGAAATGATTGGCTTGTGAAATATATTCCCAGGTTAAGGTGAAAAAAAAAGAAACCTATTGTAGATGTTTTAATCCTAAAGGAGCTGTAAGGAAGAAATATTTACCACCCGCGCTTTCCCATGACAGACATATTTTCTCTGCGAACAATAACTGTAGTTCATGGGAGATTAATGGAATGCAGAAATATTATTGTGCACACTGAGGATGCATTCTTTTACTTTGCGTCATCTGCAAAGGAAGTATTTGTTTTTGTCTATTGCTTGATATTATTTTATAGTCCTTTTAATAACTCCGGAGTCGGGTTACTGTAATCTTAATCATTTATTCATCGTCCCCCTCTACTTCATAATTGTTTATTCTCTGCACATGGCTTTTCGTACTTGTTAAAAGGCCTCCGCGGCAGTGCATATCAACGCTAAGGTGTTTGCAATGATTGTATGATTTGTTTGAGATGGGCTACTGTAATGTTTGATTGCAATATTACTTGCATTGATTTCTGCTGTGATTTATACAGTTGATTGCTTAAAACGAATACATTCCTGCCTTCTGTGAATAGGACAGCATCTGTTTAATATCAACTGCAGGTATAAGTTCTTGTCAATAAAAAGCTCTTGACTGTATTGACTTTGACACAAACTTATTTCAACATGTATGATTGATATGAATTTACAGATAGACTGATGGATACATGAATGGATGGATAAACAGACAAACAGATGATGGATGGGTGGACCGATGAATAGATAAAAGGATGGACTGATGAATGGACTAATGGATGAATAGATAGGTGGACAGATGGATGGATGAACGGTTGATGGATAGACAGACAGACAGATGAAAGGTGGATGGATGGATGGAAAAACATGGACAGGTGGATGGATGAATGAACAGATGGAGGGAAAAACACACAGATAGATAGACAGATAGGTATTTTTTTTTTTTTTACTGATTAGTTTTTTTTTAGCTTGACTTGTTTCTAAGCTCGATGTGAAGCTGGCCTGTGTTTAAAGGGAGGGCCTCCTGACTCTCTGTAATTGGCACTCCAATCAGCAGTGGGAGGCAGTTTTAAAGGCGTCTCCCTTCTTGCAGGCGCTTGTAAAACAATGAACGTCTTTGAGTGTGGACAATCTTGAATGCAGGCAGGCTGACAAGCGGGGAAACTTGCGTTACCTTCCCCGGCGATGACCCCCTGACTGAATGCGCTCAAGAGCGAAGTCAGGGAACTTTCCATTTTCCTCTGACTTCTTTTTGTACACATATAAATCCGTTTGAACTTGGAGACAACAAGCACATTTGCAGCTTCTTCAGATCTGCGTTTCAAAGTCTCGGAAGGAAACGGGAGCTCTGCGCCAGCGCCACGAAACGGATTATCGACGATCGTTCACGGCATCGCGCAGCTGCTTTACTTTAAACGAACCTCCCGGATCACCGTTAAACCGGGTTGCCCGCAAGAACAACAGAAAAAGACAATTTTGCACATAATTTGTTTTAACTCCGTTATTTGAGGAACTTGTGGAACTGGCCCGCAAGTGTTGAGCAACTTTAAAAGCAATGGTGGGAAGACTGAACTTGAGGAATGTGTGTGACGATGATCCGCTGGATATGAATTTGAAAGCTGATCGGCCGCTGGACAGTCCGGACTCCGGTCTGCCTCCGAGTCCGAGCCCGAGCGTCTGGCTACTGCAGGGCACCGGGGCTGGAACCCCGCTTACAGAAGACGAGAACCGAGGGATAGCTGTGGTATGAATCCCTACTGCAAATCTATGACATTTAATACACGTGATACATAAAATATTTTGTATGAATATCAACATTACTTTTTAAACTTTTACCAAAATTTGTGGCTTTTGTAAAAATAGTAAGATTAGATGAAGTTTAAATATTACTCTATGTATTACTAATTAATATATTATTAAACTTTATATACACACACTTGTGTGCATCTATCTATCTATATAATTTAATAATTTGCATTTACTTTGTAAAAAAAAAAAAAATTTATAGAAATGTTTAATATATTTTAAAAAATGCTTTCATTTACTTATTAGTTATTTATGAGGAAATACTTAAAAAAAAATCTTAATTACAGGTTCCTAATAACCGCCAGTTGCATGCATTGTCCTATGGAGAAGGAATTGAACTTGATCCTTTGCCACTAAAAGAAATAAGGTGAGTTAATTAATAATTTTTTTTACTGTGACTATCACATGATTTTGAGATTTGGATGATTTACTCAGGGCAGGTGCAGTTCAGATGCAGCACTGACTTCTGTTACACGTGTTTTTACAGATACACGTCGTCTGTGCGTTATGATTCAGATCGGCACTTCATCCAGGACGTGACCCTGCAGCCCAAGGGTTTGGGTCTGGAGATGTGCAGCCAGACGGTGTTGGCTCTGCCTCAGAGCACCTGGAGACATTACAAGACCCAGCTGGAGTTCCAGCCCCGTCAGCGGGTGCAGCGCTACCAGAGCACCACTATAGTATACCCTAAACACACCCGGACCTTCTACACCACCCAGCTCAATTATGACGGGCACAAGCTGACCAAGCGCTTCTTCTCTGCTGTAGAGCTGCAAGCTTCTGATTGCCAGGCTGGTCTTTGAAAGAAACACAGACATCTGTGCCTGACATTACCTCCCCCGTATACACCGAATACAAACCACCACCTGCATTCATTGAGTCCCAAGAGGGAAAAAAAGGAAACTCGGGACTGAAATTGTTGCCAGTTGGAAAGGGGATCCCTAGATAGATGTGCAGTTTTAGTTTGTTTTAAGCAGAGTAAGCAACTGTTGCTCTTTTTGAAGGTTTGGTCAGGAGCAGCGTATGGAGATTTGTATGGGTATTCTCCATCAGTTCTCAGTGTTAATGTACAAAAATGGATTTTAATAGTATGTAGGAATGTGGTTGATCTTAATAATGAGATTCAAGTTTCAGAGATTCTGTGCTGGTCTTGGACCATCGATGGTTTGAAGGTTAGGTTTAATGTTGACACATAGTTGGCCGATATAGAGATAGACATGCTTATTTACTGCATTATAAATTAAGTATTAGAATAATAAAATAATGCATTTTAGGGCTGGTTTGCAAGGGTGGAGTTTTGGTACATATCTTACACATGTTTCTATTTAACGGGTTCAATCTCACTGAGCTGTAGAACGGTAACATTCATATATTAGGGCCTATAAAGTGTTTTTTTATTTTTTTTAAAAACAGGGTATATTGGTGTGTCTTCGCACAAGGGTGGTGTGTATCAGGCTTAAAGCATTAACTCCATTTAAACTAACCTTATTTGCATATTGTTACTTCTGTAACTCTCCATTAGGACATTTATGCTGTTATCCATGCTTTCCTTATGTAAAGGCTGGCTAACTTCCACGGCTCTGCTTTTTTTTTTTTTAATAGTAAGACGTTCTCTGTGTTATTCATGAAGGAAAAATTAGAAGTTGGGTCACATTAGAACTAAACTCAATCATGCCTGATACTGCAGACCGAAGTGTCTGTAGACCAGTGTATAAAATAAATTATAAATGTAAATAGCAACAATTCTGTTTAAAATGTTTATATCAGTGGCAATTTTTCCCTATTTATTTCTTGTTTTAATTCTCTTTAATTTTGTGCACAGTCACCGATCAAGTGCTATAAAATTTTTCATTTAGCTCAAATTACTTTACGATGGTTAAGTGTTAAAATGAAATAAATACATTTTTAAAGTGTCATGTTGGGTTTTTGTTTGTTTGTTTTTTTGTAATGAGATGTGCACTGTCGTTAATGTTTGCATTTTTGCATCATGCTTTATAAAAAAAAAAAATCAAACACAAAGTAGTGACACTAGCAATCTTCTCATTTGTTGTTCTTGAGAGCCCCCTAGAGGTGTAAGTTTTACTGACAATATTGTAAAAATACGGCCTTAAATTCAGGTTTTAAAAAATTCAATTCTACATAGGGCCTGTTAGGTATAAGTTTCATTAAAACAAGTACTTGACTGGCTGTCAGGGCAAGCCAAGCGCTTCATGAGATGATCTTGAGCAGCCAGATAGCGCTTCCTTCTGTTGGCTTTATAAATCTCAATCCTCTCTTCTTCTTCCACAGGGTCAGCCAGCACGCCTACCCACCTCAGACTCTCCTGGGACTGGCTCATGGCCGTCTTTGGTGGCGTGTTTTTATATCCACCGGGCCTAGAAACGGATACTGACAAATGTTTGCGTTGTTTACTCCCTTTTTGCTGTTTCCAGGTCTTCTGGGAGCATGGTCTCATATTGGCATGTGCTGGTTGTTTACACTGTACAGGCTTTTTGTCCGTCATAGGGCTTTTATCTGGTGTTGTTTTCGATTTGGTGACAAATCCTCTAGTCATACCTGAAAAGATAATGTCAAAAGCCCCGTAATTTAGCCCTGTCATAATGCTAATGTTAACTTATTGTGAAGATGCCAAAACTAGTGGCATCTTTAAATAAATATACAAAGTAAATTAAAAAAAAAAGTAGATAGAAGGTAAGCGTTATAGACCATTTTTTCCCTAAATTAAACAAATAAACGTTACCCACCTACAAAAAAACAAATGAGGTTTGTCTGATCTTACGAGTTCTGATCCACAGTTCTGTTTCTTGATCGTTTAGAAACGTTTCAACGACTCTGATTAGAGTTAATTTGCTAATGTTTTTAAATACTGGAAACAACTATTGTATACTAAATGTGTCTCCATGGCAACTATACCGGGAATATACAGTACATATCCTTGTGGAAATCTAAATATAAAATGTTGATTTAAAATGAGTCGTTTAGACAACAGTGTTATACTTCATCGGAATCGCAATGAACGCATTGAAGTGGGCGGGGCATAGCGCATTAGCCAATCGAATTCATTTATAGCACACAATGACGTTGAAGGGGGCGGGATGTTGTAGGGAAATGTTTGGGCATGTCGTATTTCAAGTAATGCAACTTCGCAGTATAATGTAAAGCAACTATAACAAATACATAAACGTGTATATTTCTTATGCAGTATTGCATTATGTTCCTGTAACGTCGGTGTAAATATTAGAATGGGCGGAGCGTCTTGAGTTTTGTTTCCTGATGGATGCGTCTGGATCACAACAACTGTTCGACGACTGGGACGATATTAGCGACTCGGAATTTCTCAACATCCCTTCTGAGCAACAAAGCATCGGTGAAATATTATGTAGTTTTGGTCACTTGTTTTGATTTAAGTCATACTTTTAATTTTGGACACAGGAAGGCACTGTCGTATTATGGGTGTAACTTTGTATCTGATATTTTTTACGTGTCTTCCCACTGAATATAATAAGATACAACTTGTGCATAGTCGTTAAAGTTAATACATTTATAAACAATATATGTTGTATGTCTTTTGAGAGCCCCAGTGTCATCTCAGTAGTGTATCTGATGGTAAACACTCAGTGAACCCCTGTGCGTCCACCTCATCATTGCACAAGTAAGTCATGGATGATGTTGTGGGCAGATATCAGCACTCAAGTTATTCGGACGAACTGCAATGTTTGTTATTTCTTGGTTTTGTCACATGACATTGTTATTCTGTTCAGCAGGAATGAAGAGGCTTTGAAACAAGAAACAGTGAAAACAGAAAATATGAGGGGTTTAAACAGAAAGAGCCTTCATGAAAAGAGCTGCAGCCCAATGCAACGCTTCTTCAAGCGGCATCTGAGTGTGACCCTCCTGTGCGACCAGTCTTGGTGTGAGATGAAAACTGTATACAGTCTTTTAAACCCATTTGTCAAGAGAAAGGATATGCAACGTGCTGAAGTGCAGATTGGAAAGGAAATTCATTTATCACGAGGTGAACACTGATACACCCTTGAACATAGTGCAACATGATATGGTAATATCCCATTCAGTTATTTGATCCATGAATTTCATTTCCAGAACGGGAGATTCAGGACGTCGTCCCTGTAGATATCTGGACTAGAGAAGATGCGGAAGCCCTCAAACTTCTCAACATGTTGCACATGATATCGCTGCTGGGAGCAGGTGAGTTGATAATGTTAAAACAGCATTAAGTTTGGTACTCGGATCAGTTTCAAACATTTAGTTTTCAAACATCTTGTTTCAGGAGAACGTGTGCGAGAGTTTCCCGTGTTTGGTGTGATGGAAGATGTTTTTATCATGGGGGTTGTTGATGAACTCATGTATAACCAGAAGGGGGAGCTGGTCCTCAATGAGCTCAAGACACGCAGACAGAACTCTTTGCCTAGTTCTGCACAAGATAAAGTTAACTGCTTACAGGTGAGTGTGAGTTATTTATTGCAGGTATGGCCTTTGTCCTCACTTATACTGTAAAACAGCTTCCCTGTTCTCACTGAACCTCATTCCACATACATTTGGCCATATACAGTAGTGTGGGCTCGTTTTATGTCCTTTTTTATTGAATAATACAAATTTCTAATACATTTAAAATGATGGGCTCCTGAAAATAACAAATGTTGTATACACTATAAAAATTTGATTTTATTTTATTTTTAGGGGCATAAAGTCAGTAATGTTAGGGGGATATAAAAGCCCTGATATTATAGTAAAAAGCCTCAATATTTACATCTTTCATATTTTTCAACACTGGACAAACAATATTTTAACTCAACAGGATATTGAGCAATTTTTTTCCTGCAGAGTCAGGTGGTGCAACCAGCTACATCTTGTGGTATGACTCAGCAAAACGCAATGATATTAATGAATTATTAATTGATCGTAATAGGAAAAATACTTGTCATCATGAGATTTATTTTTTTTTAAACATGTTGGAAATGGGCATAAAAAGTTACTGAGTGACTGATATGAAATAAACATGAATACAAACATGAATTTCTGAGAACTCGGCACAGATTTCCCCTTCCCCATCATTAACTCATACAGTACATTTTGGATGATTCTATCTGTTCTTTAAACTATCCATCTGTTCTTCAGGTTGGCCTGTATAAATTACTATTTGATGGACTGGTGAGAGGAGAAGTGAAGAAAGACCATGTTTTAGCTCACCTTAAACTGCGTTCAGGTCATGTGCTTGGAGGAGGAGTCCAGACCCATGCTAAAAGCATTGGGTTCTTGGTTACTACCTTTGAGGAGGTGGTTGATGCTCTGCTAATAACTGTGTCTTGTTCTGATCTTCCATGCATTGACTTGCTTCAGATCGAATACTATCATCAAGGCTCTAATGGACCCATTGGCACCAGAGTCGCTCCTTTCGATGAAGCCCAACTACGGGCAGAGCTTCAGGGTCAACTGGCCTATTGGAGAGGTCAGAGGGAACCCAGAGGGGTGGACATAGAGGAGGCCTGGAAATGTAAATCATGCCTTTACGAACAAACTTGTGATTGGACGAAGAATAGATTTAAAGTATCTGACCAACAAACAACTCATGTTAGCTCATGATTTAGCATTTTACAAATAATGCAAAGTTTTTTTTTATTATTGTCTTATGTGTACTGTTTAAGTCTTATAGTATTACACACAGATATATTGTGTGAATGTTATTGTGCAGCTTTATGACTGTGAGTGAAGCATTGTGAATTCATAATGCCTTATATAATGCATAATGCATTTTTTTTATTAGAATGGCTTTTTAATGGAAGCAAGCGGAAAGCTTCCTCACTTTGTGTGCATTAAGAAGTTAGTGTCACTTAAATAGCTACTGAAACGAATGTGTTTTACAGTCGACGATAACTTCAGCCAAGTGTGGCTGATATAATGCTGATAAATGCATAATACATTTGAAGTGAACTAATTACACACTGAAAATCTTTAATGAAAATTCGAATGATATTTATAATAATAATAATGCAATGTGTATACACAGATGTGTGTGTGTACAGGATTGTTTATCTTTTTTAAGTAAAGCTTCCAGAATCAAAGCGTCCAGCTTCCAGAAGAGATCAGATGTGCTAAAACATTAGCAACATTTAAATCAAGACTCAAAACTCATCTGTTTAGCCATGCATTTATTGAATGAGCACTGTATCCGAACTGACTACTGTCATGATTTCCAGCTGAAGTGCCCATAAGCCCCTCCAGAGGGCACTCCATCCAGCACATCACCGTCATCTCAGAAACTCAATTTTTTCATAACAACCCATGCTTAGGACTGTTTGCACACACCTGGTTAGGAACTGATTCCACACACACCTGGTTTCTATCAGGAGGACTATTTAAGTCTCACGCACATTCACCTCATTGCAATGTCTTGTATTGCCCCGGCCTGCATTTCTGAGCAATTTCTATTCTCTCAGTGGTTCCTTATGTGTATTGCCTTGGACTGTTCTCCCCTGTTGATTGTTTGCTGCCTACCCCGACCTCAACCTGGTTATCATTTATGTCTGTGGATATTCTCCGTTACCCCTGTCGCTGTTGTATGAACCTTGCCTCACTGACACGTCTAATAAATGCTGCATATGGATCCACTCCTGCGTTACAACTTCACTGTATTTTATGTATAAACATTTTTTATTTTTAAATGTTTTATTTTCATTTTGAATTAATTTTAAGTTTTTGATTGTTGTGATTATTATTTTTGTACTAATTATTTTATTTCCTTTTATATAAAGCACTTTGAATGACCATACCAACAGTGTATGAAATGTGCTATTTAATGCCTTGCCTAAAGATGTGCGTCATTACATATAGCCATTATGTAAAAAAATGTAAATTAAATTATGAATAGGTTAACAGTTAAAATATTAATCCTTAACTAAATAATGAAGTATTTGGTAACACTTTTATTTTTACGGTTACACCTATTAGTTGCTTATTAGCATGCATATTACTAGAATATTAGCCATTTACTAGTGCAAATTGAGCACATATTAATGCATTATTCTCTATTCTACATCCTTAATCAAACCCAATACCTAAACCTAACAATTACCTTACTATTAATAAGCAGCAAATTAAAAATGTATTGGATCATAGTCATAATGAACAAGTGTTACCTATTCAAAAGTGTCACCAATTATTATTATTATTTTGTTTTTATTGTTTTTACTGTTTGTCACCAACAAAATACTTCAATTAAATTAAACATTAATGCCGCTAGGTGGAGCTGTTTTAACATTTTTTTAATTCACTGAATGTTAAGAATTTATGTTGAGCCATAGCTGTAACACCATAATATGATAAACAATTTGATAACTGTGACATTATCAGTCTGTAATTGACAGATGCTGATATGAAATCAGTGATGTGGTGTGCCAAAGACTGGAAATGCCATATTTTGATTAGGAGATCTCTCATAGTGATAATCTAGTGTTGATTCAGAGAGGCTTGTTTATTTGGGCCTGAATTTCCCTTGCACTGGCACTGACCTCAGCACTGCTGATCTCTGTGTCGTCACCCAGCGCAGGCCTTGGAGCATGTCCTTGTTATCAATATGACACACTGAGACTGAGTGACACATCTGGCATTTAAAAGAGGCCACTCACTCCCTCAGGGTGCTTCCCATTTAAATCACACAAACAGTTTAGTCAATCCTTACATTCAATGTTTATTCCTAGGCTGCTGGTTAAGGTGTGCATGGTAAATATATAAGCTGCTTTAAATAGCCTCTGGTTTATTTTATTAATGAATCAACTCATTCCTTTCCTCGTAATATAAGCACACAACTGACTGCAAATCTCAGTACAGAAGAGGCTGTGTTCTAATTTGATACCAGGCAATTATTTTACCCGGCTTTGCTCATGCGCAGGCATCGAACACCCGTGAGGCTGAAAGCAGCCGTTATTGGATTGTGTTGGTTGAGGTCTGCTCTAATCTGCTAGTCGATAGGCTAAAAGAGCCATTCCCAGTGCTTTGTTTGTTCATGTCTGCACTAAAGCACACCATCTTCCAGCCATAGGAAGCTGCAGTACTGTCTGGTCTGATGAAGTCACTCAGGCGCTAATGACCCCTCATTCGAGGCTCTTAAAAGCACTCCTGCTCACTCAGTCTCTAGTAAAGTGCTACAGCACTTCACTTCAGCCTTTGTAAACTCATGTCACCTGGCAAAGGAGCCACGCGACACTAATGTGGCCTATCGGTTCATGCTCTGTTTGTGTTGCTCACCAAACTCACTTCATGCCTCTCCTGATCAATAGGTCGCCCAATAAAAGGGTCTCTGAATAGTGATTGCATTAAGGCACAGACAAAAAGAAGGCTCCGTTCCTTTTTACCTATCATGTGAGAAAAAAGGTTAAATGATGCGTAAAATTGAATGCAAGCACGGGGTGATTTAATTGATGTTTATGTGAGTGCGCAGCGCATAGGAACTAATGCAGGTACAGTATAAATTTGTCAGGACTTTGGAATCATTCATTTTGCATTGTGATATCTTACATTGATGAATGTCATTACACTGGATTACATCATTCCCTGTAGGCAAATCATTCTTCTAGAATATTACACACAGTGAATCTCATGGAAACGGAACCAGATCCTTTTTCAAATCTTAGTTTTGTTATATATTATAAAAAATGTAAATACAAAAAAGCAATACATTACAAAAGGTTTTTTTTTTTGTTTGTTTTTTAAAATTTCTTATGCCCAACAGAGTTGCATTAATTTGATTAAAAATGCAGAAAACGATAAGTATTGTAAAATAATTTTAAAATATAAAATAAAAGCATAATTTTCAGCAGCAATTACTTCAGGCGCCATTGTCACGTTATCCTAAATACGAAGCATTTTATATTATTACTAATTTTTAGCATTCTTTTTGAAAAGAATAGTGCTTTATATTATTGAAATTATTATTTTTTTCATTATTTTTGAAATTATTATTATTTTTTCAGAATTCTTTGAGGAAAAGCAAGTTTAAAACAGCATAATTTGAAATAGAATACCTTCTGTAACAATAAAAAAAGGTCTTTACTATCACTTTTGATCAAATTATTGATCATTTTACTGGCTGGAAGTACAAATAATGACTGAAATTTAAAAAGAAATTGATGTATTACGCGGCTTCGTGGAGTACTCGATTCTGATTGGTCAGTTGCCACATTCCAAGGTTTATTTCTATCCGCCGGATATGTGAAGTCAAAACTCTGGGAATACATCGATCTAGTCCAAGTTCACGGGTTTGACCACTGGTGTCAAAAGTATTCACATTCTTTACTCAAGTAGAAGTATAGATACAAGGGTTTAAAAAGACTTCTGTAGAAGTTGAAGTATCATCTCCAGTTTTTTACTCAAGTAAAAGTACTGGTTTCCAAACTACTTAAAGTATAAAAGTAAAAGTAATGTAAGGGAAAAATGCTATTAAGCATTACAAAGTTAGCATAGCCTATACGTATCACAACATTAGCCTGTTTCCATCCAACTGGGCCTTTTACTGATAAAATGGTGTGCGTAATGACATCATAAAAAACTGTTGCCTAAGTTTTGGTGTACTGTACTTTACCTACTCCGCAAATCATATGCACAATAGTAGCCTGTTCTTCATAAGTTGAAACAAAAAAAACAAAGAAAACATTATTAAATTGTATATGCCTACATAAAAATATTTTTTAAAAACATTATTTTTCAAGCCATTATTTACCGACAGGGTAATGTGAAATTACAATTAAATTACATTCGAATTGACACGTAGCTGTAACCCATTAAAAGTGCCTAAATGTGTTTCCATGTATTTATTTTTTACAAGTAAAAAGCAGCAGAACGATTCATATCACATATTGTGCGAACAGAGAAAACCTTAACAAAGCTATATAAGAAATAGGCCCATATGGCAAATATTACATTACTAACGGGACAAACTTTCATCTTCAGAACAAAATTAGGCTTAAAAATGCTTAACCACGAGTTAAAATGGGGGACTTTAACATAAATTTCAACATGTTCGGAAAAAAACTAAAGTAGAAGAGGACTCGGCTGACTCCCCGGTTGAAACAATTATTTATTATTGTATTATACTACGGGGCCGTTGAATGCTTGAATCTGATTGGCTGACGAACGTTCTGAGGTGTGCAATTATTTTCA
>JAUCMU010000046.1:8754463-8786547 GCA_032275025.1 Enteromius treurensis | reverse complement strand
AAAAATAATGCACACCGAGGTGTGTGCATTATTTTTCTAATAATTCAACGGCTCGTCGTCAATTATTCCTTACTTATTTACTTTTGGGGCAAGAAACCATGTACTGTTAATAAATGGGATGATGTACAGCTAGCAGGTTGTTATCGCTGGCAATACATTATCCCTTACATAATTAACAAAAATCCTTTTGCTATACTAGATCTATTATCTTGCTAATCATGCTAACAACATGCTAGTAACTTGCTAATCATGGTAGAAACATGCTAGCAACATGTTAGTAAACTGCTAATCATGCTAGCAATATGCCAATCATGCTAAAAACATGCTAGCAACATGCTAATAATGCTAGCAACATGCTAGTAACTGGTTAATTGTGCTAGAAACATGCTAGTAACTGGTTAATTGTGCTAGAAACATGCTAGTAACTGATTAATTGAGCTAGAAACATGCTAGAAACAGGCTAGTAACTGGTTAATTGTACTAGAAACATGCTAGTAACTGGTTAGTTGTGCTAGAAACATGCTAGTAACTTGCTGATCATGCTATAAACATGCTAGTAACTTGCCAATTATAATAGAAACATGCTACTAACATGCTAATCATGCTAGCAACTTGCTAAAAATCATGATAAAAACATGCTAGCAACATGCAAATCATGCTAGCAACATGCTAGTAACTGGTTAATTGTGCTTGAAACATGCTAGCAACATGCTAGTAACTTGCTAATCATACTAACAACATGCTACTAACTTGCTAATCATACTAGCAACACGCTAGTAACTTACTAATCATACTAGCAATATGGTAGTAACATGCTAATCATGCGAGAAACATGCCTGTATCATGATAGCAACATACTTCTAACTTGCTAATCATGTTAGCAACATGTTAGTAACTTTCTAATCATACCAACAACATGTTAGTAACTTGCTAATAATGGCAGCAACATGCTACTCGTGCTAGCAACATGCTAGTAACTTGCTAATCATACTAGAAACATGCTAGTAACATGCTACTAACTTACTAATCATGCTAACAACATGCTAATCGTCTGTCTATCTATAATCTGACTTTGTATTCTTACTATTTCCAATTTCTTAGACTGATAACTCAAACTTTTCAAACTTTTTAAACTCATGTGACTACCATGATTTCTTTAAACTACTTTAAACTTTCTAGCTAGGCTTTTTCAAGACAACTTAAAGTTTGCCTCCAAACTTTATCAGATTTTATTTCTTGTTTTATTATTTACTTTTGGGGCAAGAAACTGTTAATAAGTGGGATGATGTACAGCTAGCAGTATCCCTTACATAATTAATAAAAATCCTTTTGCAAAGTGTTAAGAAGTAAATCAATGTAATAAATATAAATCTTTTAAGAACTATTATAATAATTAAAATGTGGCAATAGTGAAATCATGAAAACATGCAAAATATGTTGCAGACTTGTTCTGATTCACCTGTTAACAAACCCTTAAAGATGGTTTACTTCAGTGTAAATGTTGCATTTTCGTAGATAAGGACATGAAAAAATAAAAAACTGAACAGAAAGAATTCATGGTACATAAACTAAAAACTATGCAGTAAGTCCATAAAAGCATGAGCCTGTGAATCAGATCTCATTACAGAGTGACAGCGGTCTGCTGCCGCAATAATGTAACTGAGCCAGTATTCAGCTCCACCCTGCCCAGCGTGGAGATCCCCACACGGTCAAATGATCCCCCTTTTGGAACAACTGCAACCCACAGGCCTTTTTACCAAGCTAAAGCAAAACATGAGGAAGTCCTTGGACTCAACCAGCTGTCCACAGCCCTAATCTCACTGTCATCATTAGTCAACTGACGAAAACACCACTGTCTCCAGTTCTGACTCTTTAATCCCAGGGATCAGTGCTACAGCGGTGTAGCTAATCTGCTGCGGTGATTACAGAAACAGCAAAGGGCCACTGACTTCATCATTTTGATAATATACAGAAATATCAGTTTGCGTATTTTGACTGATGCAGAGGAAGACTGAGGAAGGGAGAACATGGTTGTCAGATAAAGGACACTTGAATCCAAACATTTGAGAAAAACATCACAATAATCCATCAGTTATCTTCTTGTGAAGTGAAAAAGGTTAAATTATAAGAAACAAATCCATCACTATGACATTTTTAACTTACAACCATTGCATTTACCTAAAATATAAATCCATAATCCCCAAATAATGCTTCCTTCAATGAATGAATCGCTGATTCATTCATTCAATCTGATTCAGGGAAATGTGCAGAAAAAAAACTTTTTTACTCAGCTTTGCTCATGCAGAGAGGGCTCTTGTAGACACCGAAGAGGAGTTTTGAATGCACTCAGGTCATCTGATACCAGTCCCTTTGTCTTGCTATAAAGCACGTCTTAATACACTCTTCTACATTTTTGGCAGAGCACAAGAACCATTTGTGCATTATTGCATTGAAGGTTCACACAAACCTTAAAACTTTGCAGATCTGATTGCGTGCACATTTTGTCCTAATAGAGTAATTGTGCTCTCGTCCTAGAAAGTAACAAGCAGAGAGGAGTCTCATTTTTCATTTGGTGCTGTAGGAGGGAGTGTGAGAGAACCGCATACAGTCAGCGGCCTCCAGGAATGACTCTAAAGCATCCTTTAGCAAAAACACAAACTACTTCAATTGAAACAAATTAAAGCACCAGGGATCCAGGGGCTGAGATAAGAGCAGGCCATGTTTATGAGAATGTGAGTGTGTGTTATTAGTGACACAAGTGCTCTTGTGTGTGTGCCAGTGCAAGCTTATGTACACGAGAGAATAATTGAGCTGTTCATAAATGTGCTGGGTTAATGAAATGGCAGTTGACAGTGACCTTGCCACACAGGAAGTGCCGTAACAAGGCTTTATCTCTGTCACACATGCAAAGAAAAAACACAGCTCATTATGTAGGCCACAAGTCAATTTAATAATTATATATTTTTCTGAGGCAATAAAGCGCTACTCTAAAGAAGTGTTAGGGCATGAAAGTTTTACGAACAGTCACTACCCAAATAAAACTACATTATTGCAATATATATATATATAGAGAGAGAGAGAGAGAGAGAGAGAGAGAGTTTAGACTGGTGGCAAGGGCAGTTTACCCTTAGGTCAAGCACACACTCACACAACACACACGTTTTGCTTATTCATGCAGGATGAAAAGATATGAATTCATTTGCTATTTTTAGCTTGCTCATATAGTGAGTCTGGACGCTTCGGAAAGGCAGAGGACATTTGGCAATTCAAGCAGAGAACAAATTTGGCAAATCATGTAGAAAAGGCAAACGTAACCAGTGTAGATGAACAAATTATGCACATTAAAAATGTGTTCCTCACAGGACTTGCTCGTTTCACTTGAGCAGTCGCTAGATGAAGCACTTAAAAGGAAAGTTAAAATTATGTGAATGAAATTGGGTAAATTAAAAAATCATTTACTCAGCCACCCTCATGTTGTTTCAATCCAGAATTGGTGTAAAACACAAAAGGAGATGTTTAGCAGAATGTTCACACCGCTCTTCATTTCACGAGTTCGAACTTACTGGTAATTAATAAAAGGCCAAGCGAGTGTCCGTGGAGAGGACTCAGGGTTCAGTGGGCTCACTGCCTGACCTGAACCCTGCATGAGATAATAAGATGATTAGCGGGCTGATAATTGCCTGTGCATGCTCCTCCCGAAATTTGTTTGCAAACATCATACAGTATATATAAGTCAGAGATGACATGGGGTTGTTCAGATCTATCATTGAAAACCCCCCACTGTAGTAGTAGCCTGTAGCATGCTATATTGCAAGTTAAATAGAGCCATATGGTTGTCATGAATCTTGCAAATGCCAAATTTGATCATGCATATGTTCATGAATGAGATGTAGTTTGAATATGAGCATAAGGGGAACAACATCTGGTCCACAAGCCAGGATTCAAACTCAATTTCAAAACTGCAGTGCAGCAGCGATATACGTCACATGGACTATTATAACAATGTCTTTACTACCTTTCAGGGTCTTGAATGTGGTAGTTGCTTTGCTGTCTATGGAGGGTCAGAAAGCTCTCTGGTTTAATCAGAAATATTTGAATTTGTGTTCCGGAGACGAATAAAGGTCTTATGGGTTTGGAAGGACAGGAGGTTGAGTAATTAATGACGGAATTGTTATTTTGGGGTAAACAATCCCTTTAAATGCACAGTTTTCATATGTGGATTCATAAGTGATCTTCATTTCATATTAGGTATTATTGCCATTTATTAAAGTTTATTTTACACCTTATGTTGCCTTTAAAAACAAGCATCGGGAGCTGCTGTCATATCGGTTTGTATATCTGTATCTTATTATTCATTCAGCTTGCGTTCCGCAGCAGCTGGATCCCCATCTTCATGTAAACTTGAAGACCTCAGCAGAGATAGCTGGGAGCTGTCTTCATAACATGGGTCTATATGTGGCTTTATAGGGCATTAGGTGCTGCCTCCTTTCCATTATGACAGCATGAGTTACTGCCAGCAGCGCTCATGCAATTACTGCCATGATCGAATGTACTGTCCTCTTGCCACATAGTGCCCCCTGAATGGAACAAAACAAGCAGTCGAGCTATCATCTGTCTAGCAAAAGGGTCTTGTAACACTAATTACACATAATGTTCTTTTTGGTTGTGATTACAACAGAAAAAGAAAAAAAACTGCCAGGCTTGTTTTTCACTGTGGTGGCAAGGTAGCATGTGACGAAGTGGCTTTTGTCCATCACTGTGTCCCAGCAGCTTGCTATTCCCAGAACAGGAATATACAGGAAGCAAAAAAAGCAGATGGTGTTTTGTGCTAATGAGCCCTAACATGATTCACCTGTTAGTATCTGATTGCTGGTTGGTGGAACCGCAGGAGAAGATATTAGTGGCTTGGTGAGAGTTCTTTAACACCTATGATGTCATATATAGATCCTGTTTTAAATTAGAGAGCGCAGTGCAAAGTTTCCTATAACATCTCTTACCGGAACGATCTGGGTTTATGAGAGCGCCACAAAAAATGAAAGGGAGAGGCTTAACATCTCATTCTCAGATAGACAAGCAGATTAAATAGACAAAGGGAATTGTGTCAGGTAGGGGAGAGTAATGTACTGTGCTGAAAATCTTAAGCGTGGCCTACTACACGTAAGCAGTGGTGCTAAGTGCTGTATACACAGGGGACATGTTCACAGGGGATATTTATAGAAACCCCCTCTCACTGTCAGATGAGAGGAGAGAATCTTTGATGTGACGTTGATTTCTCTGAGTAAAAGGCCATGGACATGAATGTAGTGATTTGTTTCCTAGGAGGCCCTATGCCCTTAAGCATAAGTTCAGTGGTTTCCTTCTTACAGCACTGGAAAGCTACTGAACTCTGCATAAACAGTAAGGTTCAAAAGCTTTTTTTTTTCGAAAGTAAGAGTTGGTATGATTCACATTATGTTTGAATGTTGAAATTATTACTACACACAACATAAACAATACCATTCAAACGATTGTGGTCAGAAGGATTTTTAAAGTGCGCCTTATAATGGGTAATTAAAGGTTCATATTTGGGTTTTGGAGTCCCCATCAACAGGTTGTCATGCATGCAAGGTCAAAAAACACTTTCATTGTTTTATAATATGCATTTGTTTTTACCTTACTTGATCAATGACTCCCAAATGATACGCTCGGTCATGCATTTTTCCAAACCCCTCCTTTGCGTGATGCTAGTTTGCGGTGATTGGTCCCATTGGTCTAATTTTTATTTCATCATGCCTGTAATCCCTGATAAAGTAGTGTTTGTGAGGGTAGAGCTCCTTTGTGTACAGTGTTACCAGGGAAACACCTAGTGGCAAAGAAAGAATCTTCGGAATCCGAAAGCTTCGGATTCGATTTAAAAACGACTCGTTTCAGTGATTCAGAGTCAAATCTTTCTTTTGAGAGACAATAACTTTATACTCTGTGCACTAAAACGTTGCAGAATGTTTTGGTTCACTTAGAGCAGTGTTACACACTGCATGAAAGGTCCTTTTCAAATGTCCATAATAGTGGCTCTTTAAAATGTTTTTGAAAGCATTTTTTAAATGAAAAAGCAGTAATATTGTGTGTTTTCTTGCTTCTGATGTAAAATCTGAATTTTCAGGACCCATTTCTCCAGTCTCCAGTGTCACACAATCTTTTTAGAAATCCTGCTGATATGCTAATTATTAATAATATCACAGGCAAAAACAGTTGTGCTGCTTAATATTTTGTGGAAATGTTTACATTATATTTTTCATTGATTATTTGTTGAATAGAAAATTAGTTAGACAACAATTAGTGGTATTTCATTTATGTTTCCATAAATCTACCATGCAGTGAAACACAGAATTCACTGGACACATTACTAATGTTTGCCTCATGTGTAAGTGTTACTAGGGTATAACAACAAGGGAAAGCCTTACCGTGAGCGTCCCATGGGTCTGTTTCTTTTGGCCTGTCACCAGATAGGGCAGCAAGTGACTCTTGGGACAGAGATCACAGTTCGGATGGGAACAGACTGTTTCAGTAACATGGGAAAGTCATGCAGCACACAAAAAGTACAAAAGTCAAATCCCACGAAAAGTATTTAAAAAACAAACTAATCACTTCATGACAGCATAGTATAAATTCAGCCATGAAATGACGAGGAAAGCACATGTGGCTGTACGTCGGTTCAAGAATCACTCACGAGAGCCATATTTTGTTTTTCATTCCCTTCGTTTGTGCGTCACTGAGCCACGAGGTTCTGAGGGGAGATAGTTTGCTGTGGACGTATGCGTTAGTGCATGACCGCATCAAGAAATCATTTAGGACAAGCGCTCAGCTGTCTGAGGAGAGCCGTGAACTACCATGTTTATGGTTTTTCTGTTGTTTGTGGTTGTGATTTGATCTCGGTCATTGTGCTGTGGAAAGAATGGGTAGAGGATGTGTTATTCATTCTGTTTCGCACTGAATGCAGCATGAGCTTCTGAATCATCCCTTCAAGCCAGCGCTTGTATGCTTTCTTTCTTTTTGCTTTGATATGCAGAAGTCCCAGTGCCTGTGATATTTTCACCACTGCAATAATTCCCTATGAAGCAGAGAGTGAGAGAGAGACGGAGAATGTAAGCAGGGAGATTTTTTGCAGCAACAGCTGACCCAAAAGAATGTGATTATGCAATTCAGCTCACGTCAAGGTTTTTGATCGTGCATATGCATTTGCACACAGTAACAAATGAATGTCCAAGCCTCACCTTTCCATACAGCAAAAACGCATGGTTATTATAATGCCAAGTTCCAAAGAGTATTATACAAACGGTCCATATGCACTTATGTCCAAGTCTTTTGAAGTCCAAAAGCAGACCACATTTAAGTTTTTATTTACTGGAAATTTTTTGAAAGGACTTTTGTTGAATGAATGAATGAATAAATAAATAAATAAATAAATTCATTATTATTTTTTTTATTATTTTATTATTCATTATTTCATATTCATGTTCTGTATATTTGTGTGTGAGTGCATTTTTTGTTTGTAATATAGATATTAAAATTTGTAATATATAGTATGTGATAATTGATTTTAAATTATATTTTTTATTTCCAAATTGTAAAAACATTTGGAGTACAGTTTACAAGGAAATGCTATTGAGGTCTTCCTGAAATTTACTAGCAATTTTCTACTTGTTTTGCATGCCTTTTTTCTTAGTGTATAGCGTTTTTATAATAATTTTATAGTAGTTTTTAATAAGACATTTATATTCATAAATATTTTTAAAATATAAATTATGCAATATCCTTCGATTAGGCTGTTGATAAAATAAAATGAAATATAATAAAACAAAATAATAAATGAAGTTAAATTAAATTATCCCTCTGTTTCAAAGAACCGAATATTGGGTGAAATATTCTTTTAAACATTATAGATATTTTAAAGGCTTCAATGATAGATTTAATGTACCCGAAACTACTTTGATAAACCCAGAAGAAGCAGATTGTGATGAAGAAGGCTTGTTTAAAGAGGAGGGTTTCCATGAGTCAGCTAGACGGCAGTATTTATTTGAGGTTATGGAGCTGAGCACACATGCACATGCATAATCAGTCACAGCTCACTTCAGCTCCCTTTATCAGTCTGCACACATTTTATAACTGATGCTGAAGCGCAGACAGATTTGTTCCAGCTTTCCACACAGAGAAAGAGATATCTTGACACAACAGAATTTGTGAGACTTTTTAGTACTGTATCCCCACAGAAGTTTCCAAAACACACTCTGAGGCAGAGAAAAGAGACACCCAGTGATCAGAGAGTTTGTGTTAAGTCGGCTTTCATTTATCGGCTCTCATAACACTTTGTTTTCATCTTTCATCAGTCTATGGTTGAACTGAGGTATCCCACAATGCATTCACAGAGATGCAGTAAGATCAAAGAGAAGAATGAAAGTTTGGGTTATTCACTGATTCTTTCATGTGCTACATTGAGACAAACAACCATCAGAGCAGTTTGAGATTCAGCTTTGGTTGAAATACAATCCTCTACCACACTGCAGGGAATGAATAGTTTGCTGGAACATTTACTTCAGGATGACAACAGGCCTAGAGATCTGGCAGAGAGTCTGAAAGTGAGTAATTGTCAGCTGACAAATTTTCTGTTTAAAGATCCTTTGCCTTGGTTCTGTGTGTACTGTATATCCAGGTCCCAAATGAGCTCTGTATATTAGGTTTGTGATCAAAACAGTTTTCAGGTGACCTTTTAGTGTGTTTTGTCTGTGTCTCTCCTTTTGTGTCTTTTGCTTCACTTGGGCAGATTTGTACAACAAACAGTAACCTTTTCAGCCCATTCATTCACTGTGTACTTGCCCACGAAGTAGTGTTTCGTTTACCACACATTCACAGCACACAAAGACCACTGACAGGAAGAACGAAAGCTTTGCAGTTTTGTTGAGCTAGTAAAAAAAAAAAAAAAAAGAACCATAGCAACAAAACAACAAAACTTGGTTTCATTCTGTGATGATTCCGTGTCAGGTTTATGTGATCCATCGATCAGCCTCTTTTTCCTCCTCTCCCCCGTAAATGGCTGCAGCCGTGAGGGTGAAGTCATTTCCCTGTGAGGGGTGTTGGGTCTCTGGAGGGGAGCAGCTCTAATGAGACCCGATCTGTGGCTTGTTGCTCCGTGGCTCATCAGACGCATTCATCACCCTGGTGTGTATTACTCTCCTCTTCATGAACAGAGACTCAAAAAAAAAGAGAGAGAGAGAAACAGAAAGAGTGTGTCATGAGGTTTGAATGCTCCATATTGTCACACATTTTCATACGTTCCCAAAAAAACTAAAACCAAGTATTTTTATTCAAGACATGTTAAAGAAATAACTTTTTAAAACACCAATAGTGGACACTAACAAAATACATTGACTTTCAAGACCTTTATTTGATCAATGTTTTTTTTTAACCTTTATTTGATTCATTTTTATTTTGGAATTTCATTTAATCTTATTTATATTATATTATGATAAGGGTTTTTGAATTATTTTAAAAATGAATTAGTCTGGTAACAATATTAAAATAATTGTTTTGAATTATTGTTTTAATTATTCTGATTTAGTAATAATTATTAAATATGTAATTCATATATTAAATTAAAATGCATGTATATTTTTAAAATGTACTAGAATTTTTATTTAATTGAATTATTAAATATAAAATATTTTCATAATATAAAATTTAAAAGAAATATATTTTATTTATATATCATATTTATATATTATATTTTAGAATAGTAGAATCTTACATTTAAAAATGATAATTAACAAAGGATTAACTGCACTTGTTCACTTTTAAATTACATTAAATTCAATTCTAAAAACAAATTCTAGATAAATTAGTCATTAAGATCTTGCCATTCATTTTTCGTAAACAATCATGCAATTGCATGCAATAAAGGTGGTCTTGCATCTGACATATGATTGAATTGCAAAAATAATAGTATAGTCAAAGTAGATTAGTACTTTTAACTTTTTATACTTGGTCTAAGTACACTCAATGTGAGTACTTGTATTCAACTTCTTGTATTAACTTGAATATATACAGAGTGTGTATTTGTACATTCATTATACATGACTTCATGACAGCTGACATTTTGTGACTGTTTCAGTCCCCCTTGAATGGCAGCATGTGAAAACATCTGCTCTGCTTCTGCTGCTGCTAAATGTCTTTGGTCGCCATGGAGATGTGGACCACAGCACCTTTACAAAGCAGCTGCCTGCAGTGCTTCAGCATTGCTAGAGGTAACAGTTTCACTAACATTCAGAGCATGTCACCTTCAACAGGAACTTATTTAGTAGCTTAAAACCTCATGCCGGTTGCGCAAGAAAATCTCTATTAAATCTCCCTTCTTAAGTGTATCCTTTATTTCTTTGATGTGTGTTTATTGAAGCTCAGGCGGGATCTACAGAAGCTCATGATTATGTGATTCTGTGCACATCTATCACAAGTTCATCTTGAGGAATACTGAAACTAAGGCCTGCAAATGCTCTGACAGTAACTCTCATCTGCATCTGCAGAAAACTTTTTTTACTGCACTTTAATTTAAACAAGCTCACACTCTTGACATCACACCCACCCAGTCAGATAACTCCAGCACAGAATAAAAAAGTATTTGTTTTTGATTTAAATAAGCTATAAAAAAAACATCAAACATATTCAGTCATTCATTCATTCAAAACAACTAGATTAACTAATATAGATGTCATATTACTAAAGACAAGTAAACATTCAGTATTAAAGAAAGAAGAAACAAAACAATTAAGTAACATAGCACAAATAAATGCAACTGAACAAAGTTTAGATACATTTGAAATCAAAGTTAAAATACAACCTGGTAAATATTGTTTTAACGTACCTTTCTGCATGATTCGCCAAGTAGGGCCCGTTGCATACCACAACATCCAGGGGGCGTTGTTGGATCCACATCTAGGAGGTGAAGAATGGTAGGTTTAGGGGTGGAGATGGGTAAGTTTATGGACTAGGGGTAGGTTTAGATATATTAAGGAGGGAGTAGTTGGATCTTTATCCATCCACCCCCCTGGATGTTGCAGTCTGCAGTGAAACGCTACTCTGTTTCACCGCAGTTTAAAAAAAAAATGTCCACTAGGTGGCGCTAAAACACAGGTTCAATACATGAACCCTGGCATATTTAATTATGTTGATATAGGTATGTATATGCCAGCCCAATCTCACACCAATTTGTACATATTTTACTAGGGTGCAAATTCCTACAAATTTGTATGACCTCACACAAACGAATTCAAATGGTTTTCGCTAAATCTTATGTCTTTTTCGTATGAATTTGAACGAATGACATCGACCTAACCCCACCGCTAAACCTACCTGTCACTGGGGTTTAGACAAATCATACAAAATCGTATGAGTGAGGTTGTATGAATTTGCCACCTCGTACGAATATGTACGAATCGGTAATGTTGGTATTGCTGTGTTTTTTTTAAGTTAAATATCTAGGGGCCGCCGCTAAAAGTTCATCCTCTATCATGTAGGAAGTATGCCCTACACCAAATCCAACCCAAATGCTACCCAATAGTGTTAACGAATGTAAAACAGATATCGAAATTTAATATTTTAATGATTTTATCTATTATTTATTTATTTTCTGGTTTGTCTAATATTAAAGTAAAACAATGAAAGTCCAAACTGAAACTTCTCTTTCCCTAATTTTTATTTATTTTATTTTATACCGAACAAACCAACCATATATGAAAACCCATTAATATGAAGCTGGATATGTGTGATGCTAATGTTCAAAAGATTAAGTTTTCAAATCTCCCAGCTTATTAACATTTTTTTTTAATCATAATATGATATTCTTCTAGTAATTGTGCGAAAAATACACTTTATTGATCGAAACTCTGTAAATTATAGAAATAATAGGTGTTTTACTGCCTTTAGCGTTCATTTCTTTTGACAATTGCTGTGATATGAACTTATTGGTACATGTTTCATAAAGTTTATGCCATAAGACCAGTTAGGTAAAAAAAAAAAAAAAAGTTTCCTTTTGGCAAATAAAATATGGATTATTCTTCATTAAATTTACAAGTTATTTAGTCAGTTGTTTGATTAATATTAATGACACAGATGGTGACAGATGTAGGCTGCTGTCACTTTAAGACTAAATGCACAGATCCAATATATTATTGCACATTTATTAAGATTGTGTAATAAAAATTCACAATCACCTACAGAAGACTGGTACAAAAAGAACTAGAAACTTAAATGCACCTGTTTGAATTTGACTGGTCTCAACATAATTCCTCTAAAAGAAGAATTGCATGACATGAAGGAGACCAGGGAGGATGTGGTCATGTTTTGAAATACCTCACACGCCACAGTGAGATGTTCAAATTTATCTTCACCCAGAGCTGTTTACCATACCATCATGTCTGCAAACCCATTGCAGCAGCGAGGGCCTGTCCCTTCTCCACAGCTCTGCCATAACAAGACCTTTGCTCTCACAGACAGTTTAATGAGAGCTGGCAGCATCACTGCGTTCTGAATATTCCTGTGACCTTCACTCAGAACAAGGCCTACGGACCAGTGCATGAGGATGGATGATTCTGCTTATCTTCTGGAGATGTTTATTTACATTCCTCTAAAGCAGCCGTGTACGTCTAATAGTTGACGTCACAGTGCCTATGATCAGTGGAGTTCAGAGCAGCAAACAACCAGATGAAGACGGCTGATGTATACCGTATCTCGTCTCCTAATTTATAGAGCTTCTTCAGCTGTTCATAACATCTATAAACAGTTGTAGCATGCCGGCCATGTGATATATGAGAGCAATAATGGAGATAACTCATTGTTTACTGTAATCATGGTGCTTAGACATTTTGCTAGCAATTGCATGATTCATGGTATATGTGCTGTATGTGTTGTTTACTATTCATTATATAAATCATTTATCTGATCAAATCTATTGGTTCTATAATTGTTAGTCTATCTTTATCTATTATTTAATATTTTAATGATTTTATCTATTATTTATTTATTTTCTGGTTTGTCTAATATTAAAATAAAACAATGAAAGTCCAAACTGAAACTTCTCTTTCCCTAATTTTTATTTTGTATTTGAATTTAAAATTGTATTCTTTATTATAAGTATTACCTATTTTGTTCATTTCTTTATTAATGTCACCTTCTTTATTTTCCAGATTGCCAGATTGGTTAAACTCTTTACTCTCCCTTTCTTTTTAAAATTTCTTTATGAATTTCACCTCATTTGTTTTGTAGATTGTCTGGAATAAAATAAAAACATCTATATACAAATACAGTGGCACTGCTTGGTAAAATTTCTCCTTTCCCTCTGTGAGCACTCTTTTATTTTGTCAAAGCGCTGTGCAGTAAAGCAAACATTTCTGTTGACTCTGTACATGTTTTAATTTCATTTTAGTTTAAAAAGGAAAGACTGAATGCTTTTTCAGTTCAGGTTCAACTCACTGTGAATTAAATCTGCATGACTCTGCTGAACGATCAGCTGCCTGTGCAGGAGATTTCTCATTTATAATGTATGCGGTTATACTTGCTCTATAATTCAAGCCATTATGTAGGCTTAGATTCAATTTTAGTATTTCAGTTGAAATCAGCACTCAAGGGAAGGGGCCAGATATAGACCGGGCGCTTCCCAGATCCATTAATGTGCAGCAGCGGTGGAAAAACATTAGTGTAGAAGGCTTTCATCATACTTATATGGCCCAGTGAATGCAGGTGTGTGTTATCACAATCACATACAAGGGAGATCTGAATCATAAAGGAGGCCGAAGGCACAAAGGAGTATGTGATACAGTCGGGCCTCTACAGAGTGATCAGACAGTTGGATTTGTGCCCTGAAGTTCACGGCTGTTGAAAAACCTTTCCCCATTTGTCATTTGGATCCTTTGTTTCCTCACTGTCCACCCAAGGCAATCAGTGGCGGCCTTTTCTTTTTCAAAGAGTATTCTGAGACACTTCCTGCATAGCAAAAGGACACTTTCATTGTCATTGAATACTGTATGGGTGTGACATTAGAGGGAAACTTGTATAGCTGCAATCCCAAAATAGGCTTTTTTTTATACATCCTGCCAGATTCCCAAGATCTGGGCCCAGTTTTCATGTTGGAAATACACAATACACAAAATTGTTTATCACACAAAAGGTATACAATAAAATGTCTTTATATAACATTATAAGGGGTTAAACAGAAATAAGGGGTTTGTTAGACACCATTATTCCAACAGTTCCCCACATCCACCATCAATCAATCTCTCCATCTCATAACAATCCCAAACACATCTCAATGTAATCCCCAATCCACATTTCCTCTGTTCCACATGAAAGCATCAATCACGCTGGAGTGACCAGGTTTAATGTGAAAGGATGTGTTGCGTGTAGAAAACCAGCCTAAGCCTTAATGTCAAGCAAACAAAGCTTAATGTCACATGTTGCCTGTAATCCTGGCGCTTGGTTCGCAGCACTATAAAACATGCTGGCATTAATGGGACTATTTTAGTGTCTATTCTGAAGGCATTAAGAATACACAGAGAACAATAGCTGAAGTAGTGCCAGCAGTCTCTGACTAGGCAACACACCCAGCTGGAGTTGTGCCATATATAGGCTTTGTTTATTGCATTAACAACCCCCCCACCCCCACCCCCACCCCGCACACACATGTTTAGCCATAATGCATTTAGAAAAACTGTACTCTGTCTATTTTAGATGGATCAGACTCCATTTAAATACATTAGAGTGTCAACTAATAATATAACGTATACTGTAGATATAAGGTGATTCTGTGGTTGTGAACTATATCTTGTAAGCAATGACTGAACTAAAAGTCAACTATTTGTATAGTATGTGAACTTTTAACTCGAGGTGCACTCTGTATATTATTAACAGGCAGTGCTGAATTTGTAAATCTCGAGGTCTCGGAACAACTCGTGCATGAAAAACCTGGAAAAGCCATGCAATAATATTAATAATTTTATTTCATTTAATACATTTATTTATAATATGAATTTTATTTCATAATCTGTTATAGACTTTATTTCACTCTGTCCAGATTTCTTTACTCACCCTCGCAGTTTTCAAGTTTAGGGTTCTTGCAAACAGATTCAAAATAGCATGTAGGTTAAATGCGTAGATAAATCCACACAAACTATCAGATTAAATAGCCTAACTGTTATGTCATTTGAAAAAAAGCGTTGTAGTGATTCTGTACCGTGTCTTCTTTCTTTCATCAGCGCAATGTCTGCAATACAACTAGCTGCTGCACACTGTGCAAGATTTTTCCTCAAATGTCGGGACAGTTGACAGAATTGTCGCTCGCCTAATCGGAGCATTTTTGTATCGTCACAAAAATATATAATTTGTACCTCATCGGTTTATACTTGCGCGTGATGACAAGTATCTCGCAAGCACAGTAGGTTTTGTCTTATGTGGATGAAAACAGTTGAGAAAATTAGTACATTAGCAAAAGCACTGTATTATATTCTGTTTTATCAAATCCAATAAAAAAATCTAATCAGTGCTGCTGTTATTTTTAACTTTTCAACTATTTTTAACTTTACCAACTGGTGTCGCTGTTGAATTACTTTCTACGTACCATTGAATTGTGCACTTTTTAATGTCATATTTTTTAATACTTGCGTTTATTGTTATATTTTTTATTTTTTTCGTAATATCTATCGTTTTCTAATCCAGTTTTATTTCTTTAAAAACCATCTGCCTCCCTGGCCTTCACTGATGCCAGGCAAAGAAGCCGTACAACACACGGACATCAGCAAACGTTTATGTTTATGTGCTATTTTGTACACTATTTTGTATATTTGCATAAAATTATTTTTATTATTTGTGTCTTTTCTTGTCACTGTCATTCTGTTGCACTGTAGAGCTCTGTCACAAAAAACAAATATACCTGGCAATAAAGCTCATTCTAATTCTATACAAATAGCATGCTTAAATTAGTGAGTGTACAATGTTTTAACCCTTTACCGAATAAACAGCAAAATCAGCAGAAAAACCGTGGCACCAGCCCTGGAACTGGCTCTGGGAGAGCACGCGCCCCTGCAGTTTTTATTCGTTTTGTTAATAAAAGTAATAGCCTATGTTCCACGTTGTATTTTGTTGATGCTTGGATTGACTAATATTGAACTAAAAGCAGTAGTACTAGTAAAAGTAAAAGTAGTAGATGAGCTGTGCAACATGGCTGCTCATGTGAAGTAAGCAGCGACACCAATGAGAGGGCAACCCGCTCCATGTAAAATAAAACTGCTTTAGACGGGTGTATTTCGTTTCTATCTTATGTGATGTGAGTATAGAAATTTAACAATATTTCTTAATATTTAATTAATATGAATTAATTTTAATTCTTTTAACATTAAATTTAATTAAATTATTTATATTTTAATTTAATTTAATTTTAAATTTAATTAAATATGAAATAAAACTGAATTAATTTTTATTAATATTTTTAATGCAAAACTTCCCCTACCAGAGCTAAATGTGGTTTAAATACACGTAATCCAAGCGTTTAGGCTGATGAACGACAGCTGTTAGGAAACGAGATGAAAAGTAGACCAGTCCGATTTACTACAGCATCAGTCTAAAAGTATTGCAGATGAATAATTTCTTCTGGAGAGGGCGTTCCTTCTCTAAAACACGATGATTCACGGGCTCGAGCCAGTGTGAGATGCGACTCCACACAGTAACTATCTGACAATCATTCATCACTGTTCTGTAGCTGTTCTGTGGCACACCGCTGAAATGAGCACAAAAATGCCACAAGACTGCATGAGTCTGTCAGGCGGATGCAGGTGAAGAGTTGACTGCGATTGCATAATCAGACGGAGCACAAAGAGAGGCAGCGAGGGCGCTTGGTTTTGAACTATGGCGGCAACACACCACCTTCTTCTGACATAAATTTGGATTATGGGAAAACGTGCCGTCCTGGAGAACGGCGACGAATCACTTGCTATGAGGATAATAAAAACCACTCTGCCTCAGAACTTTGAAGTTTAAATAGTCGCTACCAGAGGCTGTCTGCAGTTTTAGGCTACTACCTGTGCTGTCAATTAACATTAAACTGACTCGCTTGTGTCTTTTGGTAACGTTAGGGCTTTTAAACCCAAATCGGAAGCTTTTTGGAGGTAGGCTATTTGTTTGCGCGGATTACTCAACTGCGGCCGTTCAAATGCTGGAATGGATTGGTGCTGCTTGTTTTATGGTGTTAATGGCCATACTCTGGCCAGTGGTGAAGTGTTTTGGAGCGGAGAGTCACTCCACGCTGCTGCTTCAACGGCGCGAGAGCAAAAGATCCGCGGAGAGATGCGACTCGAAGCAAGAGGGACAAGGTGAACCAGACGCGCTCGCCTTGATATGCAAACCCTCCGCGCTGGCAAACTACCTACTCAAGCATTGCATGAGTTTTTGCAAGTCTTTATCGATACCGAAATGGAACTGGCGATCGAGTTCGGCTTTGCAGACTGTTGTCGGTGCTTTGTGGCCGTTTGACTGTCCGGTGCATTTCATCCGAGATCATTTGCAGTTGAGTGATGATGGACTCGTGGCGTTAGACTGGGCTGTTGTTGGTGCAGCACATCACAAGAGACGCAGGACGTCCAGTAATTCCACAAGTCCAGTTCTGCTCATCATTCCCAACTCTTTTGGGAAAATTACCAGGAATGTGCTGAAGGTAATAGTCCCCCCCCCCCCCGGTGCACTGTATACTGTAAATGTACAGGTGATGCCTCTGAAAAATATGATTGGCTTACATGTTAAACAATTACATATTCTATCTAGGGGTCATATGGGTGGGGTTATATTTAACGGACAGGAGAAACATTGTTACTGTACTGAGTTCAAGAAATGCATTTTGAATAAGGCGTTTAAGAGTTTAAAACAGAAGCAGTTAATAGAAAAAAATGCATTATAATCAAAAGCACAGGTATTAATCCTCAGGGGCAAGTAGCAAATTAGTATTGAAAATACTGTATGAAACTGGAGTACAGTAGAGGTGACGTGAATATATTCTGTTTGACTGTTTTGAATTATAGAGAGTATGCTGCATGACTTTTTCATTATTTCAATTCTCGCATGCATGATGGAGCCCCTCTCTGACTCTTTGCAGTAGAGTCAGAAGTGAGTCATTCCTCCTCACCCAATTTGGAGCTCACTCCATATTCCCAGACCTAAAGCTCCAGGCAACTTTAAGTAAACTCATTAGCTTTCACACTCCATCATGGATGAGTCCCAGAGAAATGTACTCCTTGCTCACCAGAACTTTGTTAGCTGTGCATTGTGGAGAATATAATCATTGTGTCAGCAGGCTCCTCTGCTACTACTACTTTTTGTGTGGGGCATGACTGAGAGCAGTGATGGTGAAAATATTTTTGTAGACAGATAAAAGACTACTGTTGTAAGTCAAATGCCAAGAAGTCAGTGCGATATTTGCTCAAACATATTGTTTGTGTTTTTTGTCATTGTGGAAAAACTATTTGTGATGCTGGGTCTCGATTAGACTGACTAAAAATGCAAATTAGCAGAGACTTAACTTCTTTTTTTTTTTTTTACAGAACAATGAAGTAATGCATATGGTTCTGCTTCAGTTTTATTGATTTGGCAGGGTCTGTTTCCAGGCTGTAATATGCAAGTTTGTATGTCCAAATAGACATTTTAAGGCGTTGGATAGGGTTGAGAGCTGGTCTACTAGTTTCCATATGTTTCAGATGAGTGCTGTTTACAGGGTGATCACTGGATGCTAGGCCAGAGTCTGCACCCAATTTGCACATTGCAAAGCAGCGCTGTACTGCAGTTAGAGCTAGTTTGTTTCCTGGCTGTTGAGGGAATTGACGTAAGTAAGGGACATTAGAATACTGTGGTGAGAGGCAGATCCTCTTTCTACATTAAGTCATATTCATTTGCATCTCGGAACAATTAGACATTTGTCACCATGAATAGAACAGAGGAATTACTGTGCTGTTAAATGTATATATATCTAAGGCTCAGTGGAATTGAATGCTTAAAAATGGTAATAATTTGAAAAAATTTTGCAAATCTCAAAAGGAACATTTGTTATATTGTGTTGCCTAAATGTACTTAAGGATTTTAGTGGTATGTAATAAAAAAAGTACAGTCAGTGTAGAATTGCATCATCTATGCATTACATTTTCAAAATCTTCTTATACTTTCCTTGATCTCACTCTAAGATTATAGGAAATTGTGATATTTTGCACTCTGTTGGATTGTTTATTTTTAAAAATTCTTCAGACGTGTGAAACTTGGGGAATTTGGCAGCAGTGTTGCCGGTCCTTCCGTCAAGCAACAGAATTTAGCACAACCCTGATATTAACACAATTCAGTGACAAAGAAAACTACCAACCACATTATGGTTGCAAAATACATGTGTGTGTGTGTGTGTGTATATATATATTTAACAGAATTATATAGCTGCAGCCTCTTGTAGTGTATATGTTAGAATATTTATTTTTACTTTAGCTCAAAACTACTTATTACAGGTGTACAAAACAGTTCTGTTTATATGCACAAGTATGACCCCTGTGTGCTTTATCTGGCATGTGACGTTTTGTTTTTTTCTCCTCAGCTCTGTGAGGCAGCTCTGAGCCACGGCTACCTTCCTGTGATCTTCAACCGCCGGAGTCAGAACGGGACGCCGCTCTGTACGGTGAAGCTGCAGCAGTTCGGTGACCCGACTGACCTGCGGGAAGCGGTACGCTACATTCGGTACCGACAGCCAGCGGGACAGATCTACGCCGTGAGTGAGAGCATCGGTTCAGGACTCCTGCTGTCCTACTTGGGCGAGTGTGGCTCCTCCAGCTACGTGACGGCTGCGGCCTGCCTGTCTCCAGTTTTCCGCTGTCAGAGCTGGTTTGAGAGTGGCCCGACATGGCCGTTCCACTGGGCTCTCGTGCTTTACCAAAAAATCTGCCTCAGCAGGTAGGGTTAGAGGGAGGCTCCTGTTCCTCTCATTTTCCTCAAAATACCCAAAATTATATTCAGGACTATTTAGAAATGACTGTCAACAGATGTATGATGAAATGTTTTTTTTTTTTAAAGGTTATGTACATTCACTGTGAAGTTCTGTTCTTAAAGTTAAAAAGAAGCAACCTACTGTAAGCAGTATCGTAGTGTTAACAAAACCAATAAACAGTTCATAACAATCAACAAAGCAACTGATCGGATGTTTACACAACTTCTACAATTCGGGGCACCAGTCAGATCACATTTATGTAAATCACACTGTATGCAATATATTGCTTTAAAGCAAATAGCTTTGCAGTATTAACATAAAAAAACTGTGTCAGCGTTGCTTTCAATTAGAATTATAACATCAACACTATAAAGCAGTTCTCCAGTTTGTTCATGTTTTTACTTGCGGCAGTCTGACCTTGAAAGACTTAACAGAAGAGCCCCAGAGCACACCTATCTATTATGCAACCGCCATAGACCAATGGTGGTTCAGATGAAAGTTCAAAGTTGGCAAGCTGTTTTGAATTCCTGGGGATATAAGATTCCAAATGAACTTCATTTTGAACTGATTTTGTTCAAAATACCCTTACAAGAAGTATATTGGTCCTTGAAACATCTTTTTTATTTATTTAAGACTTGATTTTAGAATTGTATATTTTTTTTTATTCCATTAGCAAATTTTTGGCTCACTAAATGTTTTTAATATTCATTAAAACAATGTATGAATATATGAATTATTAGCCAAAATGATTATAACACTAGTATTTTTACCAGATAAGTCAGTTATTTCTATCTTTTGCTGTGATGTGTCTGTAGGAAATGTCCTTTTACTTTACCAAATAATTATTTTAGCATTAATTGTAATAATCCAGTAAGGTTTTGGTGCTAAAACAAGAATGGTTATTGTTTTAGGACAACTTTGATGAAAGGCTTTGATTTACTTCAAATGCAAATACTATACTATATGTGTTATAGGTGAAAATAAAGAATCTGTTAGGTCAGTTTCTTGTTTTAATTTTTTTTTGTGCATTGTTGAATGGCATTTTATAGATCAGACTTAAAGTTTTGGATTGGTTACGTTCAGGTGTTTCTGAAATAAAGCGGCTTGGGGTTATCCAAACTGAAATAAAACGCCGTTGCCATAGACTAGCAATGTGTATCCAGCGCTATTGATTTCTGCGACCTGTTTAAACAGGTTGCCTGCTTAGTTGTACCTCGAATCAATGATGAAAACAAAAGTCTTCCGTTGCTGCTCTTCTCTTTAATGATTATATATTGTGTTAAATCCCATCTGCAGGTATAAAACAGTGCTTGGAGAGCTTGTCTACACAGACCGCTTATTCTCCAGCTGCTCTTTGAAGGCGATGGAGGAGGCACTGTTCTGTCATTCTGGCTTAAAAGGGACGACGGAGGGAGCAGGTAGCTGGGAGGCGTACTGGGAACGTAACGATCCTCTGAGAGACATAGATGAAGTGGCCATTCCTGTGCTGTGTGTGTGCAGCCAGGACGACCCCATCCGAGGGGAGCCTCAGGCCACGCTACCATTGGAGCTTTTCGAGAGCAACCCACATTTCTTCCTGCTTTTGACTGCCCACGGAGGCCACTGCGGCTTCTCCACATCAGACGAGGGCCCGATCGTCTGGAGCCACCAGGCCGTACTGGAGTTCTTTCGGGCCACCACTGATTTCTTTGCCGCGGAGGAGCGTGCCAATCTGGCGGCCCGGCGGAGGGGTCTGAGTGGTGCTGGCAAGACTTTCCGCCATCGCAGTGTCAGCACATGCAAAAGACTTCCCGTCTGCTCGCATAACATTCACGTCATTTACAACTGGCAGAGGTCCTACACCAGATGATGTTTTGCTCAGAGGGTCCCCACTTTGTTTGGGATTACGGAGAGACTGAAATAGCCAAGAGCACTGCCAGAAAAGGATAAATTAGAACCCTTTCTCTGACCTGCTGTTCATCGCAGCCAAGAAAACCAGCAGTCGAGTCAAAATATCTCTGTTTACATTCAGGACTATTCCGAATTTGGACTAACACCTGTCTTTAAGGATGTTAAAACATATGATTTTAGTGAAGAAAAATATTTAAAGCTGAAGTAGAACATTAGAAAGGCGGTGTTACGGAATCATAGTTTCAAATTTTCACATTCAATGGCAAAAATTACTTTTTAATCGGTATTTTTGATAGTATCTTTGTTATAAAAAATCCTTACAATAATGTCTGTTTTGGTTTTAGATAACAAGTCTAAGACTAGATATGTCATTATTAAAACATTATTGTTAAAACCCAAAAAAATAACAGTTTGCTAGTCTAGTAATTAAACTAAATTTTGATTTGATATCGTTGACTCATTTCTGGTTAAAACAAGAAAATATAAGTTAAATTAAAGAGATAATTTCTGAAAACAAGTTTTGCTTCTCAAATTACATTTTTTGGATACAAATACTAATTAAAAATATTTTTTGCATCATTGAATGGAAGTATATATTTTAGCCTTAAGGTTTTGTTTGCCTTTTCAAAGCGCTTGGTCCAAATGTTTCAGTACTTCATTATTAGTGGCTACATAGTGGCCTTTCCTTTTGGTACTTTGGGAGTCCGTAATGTTTTGCTCTGTCTGCATAAGTACATTCTCTGCATACCATAATGAAAAGTGACATTCTGTAATTTTCTCTGTATAATACTGTTTTTCTGAGAAATTGCTAGTTTATTTAGACTTGTCTGCGCTGTAAGAGAAGGAGCCTGTGGATTCAGAGTAAAGAGTCAGTCAGCACTGCTGGGATTTCTCATGACGTCATTCTGAGGTTTCAGGGAAAGCTGGTCTCCCATTGACATGGGTGGAGCTCCAACACAGATTTATTTTTCCCTCTGTTTTTCTTTTCTGCCTTTCCTATCTCCATCTCTTTTTTTTTTTTATGTCTTTCTAGTGTCAAAGCCCACTGTTTGTATGTTAAATTATCTGTGAACACGGGAGCTTTAATTAAAGGGTTTCGGCTGAACACATTCATGCATGCGAGTCAGGTTGTGTTAGTAAACGGGGCGTCAGAATTTATAGGTTATGCAATGGACTGGATGAAGCAGAAACGGGATTTCATCTACTCCCACAACTGTTCCTGAAAACAGACTCACAAACACTGACTGCAAAACTGAAGCATTTGTCGGCATGTGCATTTAGTCACAAAGCTCCACGCTATCTGATCACACAGTTCATTGGATGCATGATCACACCTTTACTGGACAGCCCCAAATATAGCTTCAGCCTGGAGCCTGAGCTCAGAGAGAGGAGGTATGATTAGAGGAGACGGTCTCTGCAGACTCCAGCTCTGACGCTCACACTGACAGGCAGCACTACGCCAAGCTATAGGTCTCTTCCTCTGGCTTAATTCTTCACAATAAACCTAGATACCAAATCATGTCAATTTTCCAGTCGGTATCGTCCTAGAAAAACATTTTTTAAAATACAGTCTTGGCATACGTTCTGTAATAAATGTTTAAGATTGTACTATGACGCAGTCATTTATGAGCAGCATTTATCTACAGTACTGTTCAGAAGTTTGTGGTTGTAAAGAGATTCTGCCAAATGCAGTAAAAACTAAAATTGTTAAATATTACTATTTAAAATCTCTAGTTTCTCATTTAATATATTTGAAAATCTAATTTATTCCTGTGATGAAAAAAATGTCAGCATTATTATTCGAGTTTTCAGTGTCACGCGATCCCTCAGAAATCATTCTAATGTGCTAAGAAAGCATTTTTTATCATCAATATTGAAAACGGTTTTGCTGATACATACTTTTTTGGAAGCCATTATACAATTTTCAGGATTGTTTGATGAATAAAGGTATTTTTTCTTGTCTTTTTTTTTAATCCTCCAAGCCTTTTAACAGTTGTGTGTCTTCATTTCCCTTGAGATGCCCTGGAAACCAGATGTAACTGAGCACTATAATTTCATTGCCCTTTTGTGTTCTCAAACATTGATTTTGATAATCGATTATGCATGCCTTAATCAGTTTTAATAATCGTTAAGGTTATAACATTAGCTCCTAAATTTGAGTCGATTGCTTACCTTGTCTGTCGTTGACACCAAACTGCGAACAGTCAAGAGTGAAATTCAGTTTCAATATTTTGTGATATACAATATCAAACAACTGTTTTATTATAGGTATTGCAAGAATGTTTATGCTAAAGTAAATTAAGCGATATCTGCTGCTGCTTTCGACAATAACTCGTGCATTAATAAATTCAAGCATCTTTACAGACCTGCCTTATGCTGTCATCTAGTGGATAATAGTGGAAAACATTTCCGATCCAAATTTTTTTTTTTCAGAATCTGCTACTTTTTGAAGGTACTTATATATACACTCTTAAGAGATAAGTAAGCCAATTTTGAGGGTCCTGCACTAGTGACAAGTTAAAGGTAAAATAGTTGTTAATTAACAAAAATGAATGTCAATATGCTACACATGAATCAACAAATTGAATTAAATCATCCCCAAAGTAACAAGTGAATACATTTTTTGTTTTTGTTTGAAATTTTATCTATAGTTTATATGCTTTATAATCCTACAGGCTTATCTTATAGCAGCCTTTTTTTATCTTTGGTAATGTCTGAAGATCTGGATGTTCCATTCACACTTCTCATGTGTTCCAGAAGCAGAGGTGGACAGTAATGAAGTATATTTACTAATGTGTATTCTGTACTGTACTTGAGTATTACGTTTGAAAGACAACAAAACAAGTCGTAAGTGTTAATTTTCCGAAATTGAGATTTATACATGATCTGAAAGATGAATAATAAGCTTCCCATTGATGTATGATTTGGATGGAAAGGGCATTATTTGACCGAGATACAACTATATGAAAATCTGGAATCGGAGGGTACAGAAAAATCTAAATGCTGAGAAACTCACCTTTTAAGTTGTCCAAATGAAGATCTTATCTATGCATATTACTTATCAAAAATTACGTTTTTATATATTTCCGGTAAGAAATTGACCAAAAACCTTCATGGAGCATGAGCTTTACTTTCTATCCTAAGGATTTTTGGCAAGAAAGGAAAATCAATAATTTTGATCCATACAATGTATTTTTTGGCTATTGCTACAAATATTCCCACACCAAGACTAGTTTTGTGGTCCAGGGTCACAAAAATCATACTTTTCACCACATATTTATCAAGATCTTCGAAGTAGACTATTTGAGTCAGTGGGTGATTTCTCTCTCTCTCTCTCTCTCTCTCTCTCTAAAACTTTGTTAAATGTTTCAAATGGGTGTTAAATATTTTAAATTCATTCTATAGGTTTTTAACATCCTAATAGCTCTTCATTCCACAGATGCTACAAGCTAGTCAGTGTATTCAGTAGGTGTGATGTATTGCAAGTTGCATGTAATGTTGACTTAAAAAGGAAATTTAAGTACTTAAGTACTTTTAAAAGCAAGTACTGGAGTGATACTTGACCAGCAGTATCTGTACTTTTACTGAAGTACTTTGTCCACCTCTGGATGGCAGTATGGGAATCAGCCCCAGACTATGGAAAAGCAGTGCAGGCATGAGTGACAGTTACCATGACGCAGAGCTCACTCGTTTTGGCTCGGAAAGCAAGTTTATATTTAGCACCTATTTTTAAGCTGAAACATGACACATGTAGCCTAAATAATTCCGCATCCAAATTCATACAATGCTTTTGTCCCAGCTTGCCTAAAAGAAAGGGGTTTCACAGAATGGGTTTTAACCGTGTCATAGTTCAGAGAGGCTCTCCAGAGCTGCACAGTGTATGCATTACAAGGTTGAATTAGCAGAGCAGTAGGGATGCACATCATTAGTGGGTCATCAGTGGGCAATATTGACTCGTCACTGGGTGATTTAAGAAAGGCCACATCCGCACACCATGTTCCTCACATTAATGAAATGCATTGAATAGCTCACATTTTTGGATAGATTTGTTCCAGGTGAGCTTAAAGTTTAAGCTTGAACCAAAGACCACATGATTCTGGCTGATGTTTTGCGTGGTTTTGTTGATGTAATCCGGACTTTGCAGAAGTACAACACCTGTGTTATTTGACCTGCCCTTTTGTCACTGCTACCCAGGTGTGATCATTTCTCAACTCAAGCAGCAAATATTTGCAAAAGCCTTCGGCAAATTCTTCACATGTGCATGACGCAGATGTACTAGGTGGGGTAAACTCCCTCTCTCTCTAAAACATACTATGTATCTCTCTTGCTCTACTTTTTTTTTACTCTCTCTCTTCCCATACCTAAATCTGCTTTAATCTCTCAGTATGTGACTCGGAGGAGAGCTGGTTAACGCCTGTCCCCTGGGCAGAGACATGAGGAGGAATGATGGCAGGAGATGTAATGAAGGGTGACAGGTTGCCTGACTTTTCTGAAGAGGGCCAGATCAGGACCTCACATTCTTCCAACTTTGATTTCGCCGTGGTTAAATCGCATTCTTAGCGATCTTTACGGCTGGTTGAGGAGGAAGGCGGCGAAAAGTGGCTACATTTACCGGCGGCTACGTGGTGGTATTGCCCTCTCTGGTGGAGACTTGCATCAGGTTTTTTTTCCATTGTGCAACTTCATGCCTGTGTAGCATGATCTGTGGGCACTTGACTGCTGACTGTCATCAGATATACCAGACACAGGCCAAAAGAGCAGGACGTTAGTTTCCACTGTTACAGTTAAGGGTTGTTCCAAAGAGAAATGATTAAACAACTAAAGTAACAACAAATGTTAACAGAGTCTTTTCTTTAATTTTTCTATTTCCTTCATCGCAGGATTGAACAACACTCCAAACAGGCAATGCATTGCACATGGTTAAGGCATTTTACATATTCAGGCAATCAAACTACATTTCAGCCTTTACAAAAGCTCACTGGAAGACTCAACTCTGATTGGACAGTTGTTGCATTCAGCTTGGGCTAAATGCAAACTTCTCAAAATTATGAAAAAATGTTCACAAAGAAAATCTGATCTTTAATAACTTTGTCAAAAAAGTTAGTTACACATTCTTCTTGGAATGTTATTTCCTGAAATGCTTTAGTTATTTTTTTTAACTTGTTTTGGAATGTAAAGAGAACATTTAGAAGAAGCATTCCTTTGATGTTTTCAAAATAATAAAATGGAATGTTCTCTTGACATTTGTGTTAATGTTTTGAAATCAGTTTTGTTCCCCCCACAACTTAATGGAAACTTCTAGCATAAAATTCTTGAAATTAATTCTTGAAATGTATTATTATTATTATTATTATTATTATTATTATTTTTAATGATTCTCTGGTCCTCAGGTGTCCCAGCTAACAGGACATGTTCTCAAAACGTTCTGGTAAGATTCTCTCAATGTTATAAACAAACATTCTTACATATATTTGTTCAAAGTTATCTGGTCTTTAAAGGGCTAGTTCTCCTAAAAATGAAAATGTTGTCATTAATTACTCTTCATAGACAGCAAAAAACAACAACTGACAGGTTCAAGTAGTACGGGCATCATTAAAATAGTCCATGACATCAGTGGTTTAACTTTTAATGGGAAGAATATGGAAGAGAAGAATTTTTTTGAATAAAGTCATTACTTTTTGTTTTCTTCACACACAGAAGCATTCTCGTTGCCTCATAAAGTTACAACTGAACCACTGATGTCATATGGACTATTTTAATGATGCCCTTGCTACATTTGAACATGTTAGTTGCATTGCTGTCTATGGTGGGTCAGAAAGCACTCAGATTTAATCAAAAATATCTTAACTTGTGTTCTGAAGATGAGGGGTCTTTAGAATGGCACATGAGTGAGTAATTAATGACAGACTTTTCATTAACTATTCCTTATTTATGTTCTAAAAAATAATAATGGAATGTTGATTTCTGAAACATTTTAGTTGGACTTTCATCCCATATTTTTTTAAAAGGTTACTATTTTAACATTTCTGTTTGCTGGATGAACAAACAAATACATAACTTTTATTTTGCAGTGAGTTATTCTCCGGAGGCTTGGTGTTTTGAGTGATACATGGTGAAATTGTATTGTTCATTATGACAACAAAGTTTCTTTAAAAATTACATTATTCTGCTCTAATTTCAAATCGATATTTTACATTTATCTCTTTATTTATGTGATGAGTAGCAGTGTAATAAGCGGCATAATTTACATCTGTACATTATCAGTGAATGTAAGTCATGCGTTTGAATGGAAGGTATGGCACTGTGTTAATGCACACTGCCAATTATAGTCCTGCCCTTTTTTTAGATGTGGACCTAACATGGCTGGCTCCGTAATTAATCTGTCTGATTTATTGGAAACACGCAGGGACTGCACAGCTCCTGGCTCCCGTCCTTGGGATGTCAGCCTCTGGCCGTAGAGGATATGGGGGAGGGTGGCCGGGTACCCTGGATACATCAGACATCTGTGTCTTCTGTCCGCAGGGCAGCACCTTTCCGCTTCTCTTCCTCATAACAAAGGCGATAAAGTGGGCTGTGGTGGGCAGGGCCCCTTTCTCGCATGGCCATCGGGGCATTGGACATGGAAAAGTACAGTGCTTGTCTCCCAGCTTATTAGATGCTGTTTTTCATTACCTCCACATGAAATGGCCTTGGCTGGATGTCTCATTGCCCATTCTGGTCTCTCTCATATTTTCTGAAGAATCCTCCAGAAAAAGCAACACTTTTGGCACAGAGGTTAAAAGATACCCTTGCAATTTTATTTATTTATTAAATAATGAGATATTAGTTTAGGGCAACTGCAAGGTCAAAAATGAAATGAATTATAGAGAAGGGGTCAACTGAGGTGTAATCCCATCCAGTCATAGCTTTTGAGCTACATAGAATAGAATACAACCTAAATTCTGGAAATGTTGGGACATTTTTAAAATTTGCATAAAAAATGAGAACTACAAGACAATAAGATTCAGCAGGGGTTCTTTACATCTAGCAAGTAATTAAGTTAATTTACATCAGGTCTCTAACAAGATTAACTATAAAAGGGGTGTTTTAGAGAAGCAGAGTCTCTCAAAAGTACAAATGGGCAGAGGCACTCCAATCTGTAAAAAAGTGCATTTAAAAATTGTGTAATACTTTAAAAATGTTTTATGTTTTTGAAATTGCAAAGGTTTTACATGCGCATACAGTGCATAACTTTTTCAAAAGATTTTGAGAAACTAGAGAAGTCTTGATACGTAACGGACAAGGCCGAAGACCTTTGTTGGATGTCCGAGGTCTTCGGGCCCTCTTCGGATTCTGTCATTGACATTCCTAAATGGGCCCAGGAATACTTCCAGAAACCACTGTCAGTCAACACAATCAGCTGTGCTCTCAACTAAAGCTCTAACATGCACAAAGAAAGCCTTGTGTTAACATAATTCAGAAGCCCTTTTGTATCCTGTGGGCCAAGATTCATTTAAAATGAACGGTTTTAAAGTGGACAAGTCTTCTATGGTCCAAATTTGGCATTGTTAGAAATCACAACCTTGTCCTCTGGGGTAAAAAGGGATTCCTTTCGGCATGTTATGAGTGTTCAGTTAAAAAAAAACCTGTTTAAATCACACTCATGCATTAGTGAATCCCTTTATCTAAATATATAAACCATCCTTCCACTCATGCCTTTATGGGTGTGACTGAAACTTTTCATGAACAGCTTGATGGAAAAAAAACAGAGCCACTTCTTTAAATTTCATTAAAATATTTCCATTTGTAGTGCTTTTTGTTCCTATATTCCCTACAGTTTAAAATCTGCATTCATCTTTTAAAGGGCCTGTGCTGATATTTAAACTAAACAAATCCAAATGACATTCCTTGAGTTCTATACTCCAATCCTGACCACAGTGTTACAGATTAAACCAGTCGGTATAATGTGTTTCAACAAACTCACATGATGTGACTCAGCAAATATGTCACGCTTGACAAAAATGGAAAGAGCAGGATGTGACGCTCAGACGACAAATTGGAATATGACCTGTGCCTCTGTGACAAATGATTCACATTCCTCCACAAATGGAAACTTCCCACAGCATCCAGGAAGAGGTATCTCACCCCCCACACTTACAGCAGAGGTGCAGTGCAGCAGATATTACAGGTTGCAGCTATGAAGATTAAAAGGATTGCCCTGGATATGAATGAGAGCCTCTCTGTCACGAGGCCGATAGGGCACATGGGTATTCTCAGGTGTCTTTGCTGTTTTCAGGGTGAGGTACCATGGGGCAATGCAGTGTCACCGCTTGGCGATGTGGTGCTTCCTTCCCAGCCTGCCAGGTTATGTAAATGTGCGCTGCTGAGCGGAGCACTATGCTATAGTTGGAACGCCGGGCTCTATTTGTGGAAAATCAGCTGGGCGAACTGCTGGATCTGTGTCAGACTATAAGATTGGCAGGTGTGGTGGGAGGACGCCTGCTTTTTGAGACAGGTGCTCGTGTGTATTAGGGCCAGGCTGAGCTGGAAGGGAAGCCTTACTTGAATATAGGCTGACCTCGGTGGCGACAGCGCTCGCACAACAAACAATGTTGTCGGTTGACACAATCGCTTGTGATGTGTTTCCAAGGTCAAATAGGATCTAAGAGTCAGTTGTAAGTGATTTTTGTTTGCTCGTATTAAATAACGATGATTATTAAGGACAGAATTTTAGGTATTCGTAAGAAAAAAAACTGTATATTGTGCACAGCATGACATGGGTGACCTAGTGGGCCAAGGCTGCTGGGAAGTGAATGTGGGTCACGCACACCCAAATCACTGTCACATGCTTAACTAACTCATATCGCACCTCCAGCCATCAGGGCCATTACATAACCTGCTGTTGAGTCCATGGTACTCTCGAAAACACTGCGCTGGTTCACTAATTGCTAGCGTTGCAGTGATGCAACAACTCCAAAGGGTCCAAGTTATAAAATAATCTTAGCATTTCAGAGCTGTACTCTAATCTCGAAGTGAGTTCATGTATGTGGTAGATCAATCGCTAAACTCGATGGACTACTGATGCAATGGCACACTTTAACTTCGCCTGGCTTGACATGTCAAGTTCGCCTCCTCTCTTACAAAGGCTGTACCTTGGTTTCCACAGCGTGTTGTCAGATTTTGTATTGGTTACATTCCTTTGTTGTCTGGGTTCTCTTGATTAGTGAACATTAAGCTTGAACGTTCCGTGATAAAGAAATCAAGGCGAGGGGTTTGAGAGCATGTACGTTTGCTAAAACTCAAACAGAGTTTGGCTGTTTTGAAACTCAGCTTGTCAAGGAGAGTGTGTTCCGTTGCCTGAACAAGGCTAATCATATCTGTACGTAGGCCTTGGCCTTGCATTTGGAAAGAGAGATAAATTCCTTTTAAACTTTCATTGCTGGAGAGGCCTGTTCACAGGACCAGAGTCCACCAGGCACGGTCAATAGAGCACAAGTAGGGCAAATGTGATGATAAAACGCCTGTACAGTACTGTACGGTAAACAGAAGACAATATATTTAAAGGGTCAAACGATGTAAAACACTAGCAAACTCTACCCTAAAAAACGACAATATTGATTCTAAATCACGTCACACTTAGTATGAGCTTGCAACCTTTGCAGTAACATAAAACCATAAAGATGTAAGGAATAATAAAACACTAGGGTCAACAACATAATGATCATTCCTTAGCTAATAATTTATTGAAAAAAATTACAAATTAAATTTATTCATGTTGACTGGGATGTATCTCTTCTATGATTGTATATATATGACACTGGATACAAAACCAGTCATAAATAGCATATTTGTAGCAATAGCCAAAATTATAGATTTTTCTTTTATGATAAAAATCATTAAGATGTTAAGTAATGATCATGTTCAATTAAGATATTTTGGATATTTACTACCATAAATATGTCAAACCCTAATTTTTAATTAATAATATGCATTTTTAAGAACTGCATTTGGACAAAGTTTCTCAATATTTAGATTTTTTTTGCATTCTCAGATTCCAGATTTTAAATAGTTGTATCTCGGCCAAATATTGTCCTGTCCTGACACACCATACATCAATGGAAATTTTAAAAAATGAAATAGAAAGACTTTTTTTTTCTTAAAAAAGGTGTGTATAGAATAATTCATTATATTACATAAT
>JAUCMU010000046.1:8691975-8753990 GCA_032275025.1 Enteromius treurensis | reverse complement strand
TACACATAATGTTTGTAAAATGGTTTCATACATTTAATAATATTTTTAGCAATGAATTATGAATATGTGTAATGGAATTAATGCTGCTTACATAATCCTTTTGATTAATGATTCATTTTTCTGTAAGAAGCCTATCAAACGCCCTCATTTTGGTTTTCTGTGAACCATAGGGACTACAGTTTGCCATTAAATACTGTAGTTCAACATTCCTCTTTACATTTTCTCTTCTGTGTAGTCCCGCTATAGGTCTTGCTGTGTTTCGTGGTAAGGGATCCTGACTGAATGCAAAATAATTCAGTTTAATCTAAATCAGGTCACACAGTTCATTTCTTTAGACCATAAGCTCACATACCAAAACTATCATTTTAAAATGTGCTGGTGATTCATCACACCTCCCAATCTTAAATATTTTCTCTGTAAGTTCCCTGTTGTTAAAGAGACTTCCCTTAAACATCATTTCAGCATGTAAAAGTTTGGAAAAACATGATAATGCATTGCGTGTTTGCTCTAAATGCTTATCGCAACTGCTTTTATGCTTGGATGTTGAATGATTATGCTCATGACATTCTGTAAATTAATATGAGCTAGTTTAATCTCTTCATAATAGACGGTGCAATGCACATATCATTCATATAATCAATGATTTTCATCACATCCTGTGAGATCAGGAACCTGTAAAGTCCAGCCCTTTAAACAAAGAGTCTGTTCTAGAACTCCTGCCGACAGCTTGAGAAGTATGTACTCTGAGGTTAACAGCACATGATGTAAATATAGCAAGTGCCTTGTCACTGAGGTATTGCCTTTCTGGCTGTTGCAACTATCCAGTTTAGAACAACATCCAGGATGTGGCTCAGATACACACATATTCACTCATCTGAAAATGAAAGAGCTTTTTCTTATGCCTATCCTATGATTGTTTGAATATTTATATAATTGTCGCATTCGGCCTTTCTGCCTTAGTGCGGCTCTATCACAAACCATTATTTTTGTTTAGCCAGCGTTCATCATGACTGTCGCTGTCAGACATGTGTGGTTATGTGACATGATGGCAAGTGCTGAGTCATGCTGCGTCTATCATGAGTGTAGGTGTGGTCCTTTCAGAAAATGAGCAAAAACTGAAAGTTGTGCTCAGCCGTGTCACTTCGAGCAACGTTCACAGTCCTGCTCGCAGGGAGGGGAACAGCTGCAGGGATTCAATAGTGTGTATTTTACCCTTACCTACTTTTGCATGGTGAACACTGGCTCTTTAAATTGCTGTTAAGTGTCATCTCGCACGCACTTGCCTGTGCTGAGTCATTGGGTTCAGGCTGGTTTTGTAACCTCCGCCCAGCAGGACTTCTCATTGGCTTGAGTCTTCACACAGCCGCTTGTGTGGTTGGCTGCCAGGACCACTAATCAGTTCTCTTTTGCAAAAGGCAGCTCTTAAAGTTACAGTGGCTTTACTCTGATTCTACTGGGTGCTGTTTTACAGTAAACAGGGTGGGGCCTGTCAAAAGTTGGGGTGTCTAGATAAGTTATGAAATTAAACATTACATTAAATTTTTTCTAGGTTGTGTTAAAAAGAAAAGGCCTGACACTGGCAATAATCATAAAAGGTTTAAATAAATAAGAACATACACTGAATGCTGAATGATTAAACAAGTATTATGGATGAATAAATGCAAATTTGATGTGCTGGTGGAACTATTTGATCATGAGGTCCGTGAGAAGTATCCTAAAAGCCAATCCCGCCCATGGGAAGTGCTACAGCAAACCTGCATATTTTCACATACTGACTACTAGAATGCACAACATCTGCAAAACTCAGAAATACAAGTTGAGAATTTGTTAATAAAATATAAAAGAATACAGTAAAAAGAGAGTACAAAAAAAGTAATTTGTAACATTTTAAAATTTACTTTTGTTAAATACAATTATAATTTAAAATATTATGTTTTAATGTGTGTTTTTAATCAATTTAATGCAACTTTTAATTTAGTATAATTAAAAATGTTACATGTTTCATTTTTTTTCTTATGTATGTGTATATACATATATATTTCTTACTTTTAAAACATATATATATTTTTTATTTTTTATTTATTTATTTATTTATTTATCAATTTCACTCCATTTATCTATGATCGATGCACAATTACAATAGACAGAATTTTTTTTTGGAAAAGTAATGCAACTTTTCTATTTATAAATTAATATTATATATTAAGAAAAGATGCCTCACTGAGAGAAACAGGATCCTCTTCAAGAGGAGATCATTTACATAATATGTTCTCATCATGGAAGTGTATCGCTGTACTCATGCAGGAAGGCACTTGCCTGGGAGTGGGCTGATAGATTCCTGGAATCCATTTAAGAGCTGGTTTAATGTGTTCTAAGAGAGACCGGTTCTGTGCACCAGGTATATTAATGCAACATTAACCATAAACCTAACATAACATGTACCCAAATTGTGTTTATGTTGTCACATGGGAACAAACTAGGTGACATTTAATAACTAAATTGAAAAGGTTTGTTTTTAAGTCCCTTAACACTGTGATGTGTCTCTAATAGATATGTAGGAACATGCCCCGACAGTGGGCCGGAGCTCGCATTAGTGTATTTGACCTAATCAGGATCAAGCAGAGAAAGTGCCCTCCAGGACTTACACCAGATATACTTAATGTCTGCAGTCTCTTAAGTAACAGGATGTAGGATGTCTCAGAGAAAGCACTTGTGGAGATAAAGCCAATTTGTATGAAATTTACATTTGGAATATTGTGACTGGGTTGGAAGGACCTTTCTCCCAAAGCTGCTAACACTTTGTTTATATAAATAATCAATAGATTTTCAGGAAATGTTAACCATGTGGGAACAGGACAGGAAACTACTTGGTCAAGGTGTTTATGTCACTACTTTCAAGGCAACACGTAACCAAACTGTCTTCAATTAGATCTGAACACATTAACTTTACTAAGGCTTTCCCACTTTTACTATAACTCTATTAGGTGACCTCTAAAATGACAGCTTATGGAGTTAATTTAATCATTTGTTTTAAAAAGTATGTATATATATTTATTCTTTCAATTAATTTTAAGTAAACTGATCTGCCAGACTTAATCCCAGAGTTAGTGGGAATGTGGAATGAAATGAGACGCTGCGCTTATAACAGAGACCGGGCAGTTCGACTCTAGTTAATGTGGGACAAGACCCTCTCTTGAAGCCCTCAGTTATGATGTACATGATAAAATGCATGCACTTATTGGTATTTTTTGACCTGACTGTCCAGTACATGAATTATGAATGGAATGGCATTTAAATTCTTGAGTTGCTGCACATGAGGAAACAACATTCTTTTAGTTACACACAAGCAAGCATTTAAGTTTACTTGCTGTGATTATCTACTCAGGATCCCATGAATAATAGATAATTCTTTTGGGTTTCTGAAACCCATGTCTACAATAATGCTAAGTAATAATACTAATTATCCTCCTCCTGAATTCCATACAACTCAATGTTGATTGTTTTTCCGTTTAGTCTATTTTTGTAGCCAAAAACAAAGAACAGCAAGGTCCAACATTCTGATTGTAGAATAAAAGTCTGTATATTTTCCTACGGGTTTCTCTCAGTCAGTGGCAGGAATTTGCATTTTTGTTCAAAAATCCCTCTAGATTCAGCAAGCCGCCAATTAAGGTTTCCGTCCACAAAATGAGCAATAGCATAAATGGCAGTCAGCTTTAAATTTCACCAGGAACCTCAGGAATCATTTGTATAGAAAATTCATTCTTATTAATTCTATTTATCGATAGCATTTTAGGAATTAGCATTGAGCCATGTTAAATAATTCCACAAATATCCATAATAAGGCAGAAATAATTACAGAAATGAAGAGGTCATCCGCTAGTCATGTGACCTCAACATGGCAGCCACCAGAAGCAGACCCTCCATGTAAACTAATACAGCTTTATTAAAGCTACAGATAAGGCATATTCTTATTATGTGAATGAACTGCTCTTTAAATACATTTGAATTCGTTTCTTTATGTAAAAGCCTTTTAATGAGGAAAATTACTGAATGTGGCTTTAACAAGACTAAAAATAATGTGCACATGTCTCAAAAACAAGAGTAATACAAGGTCTGTGGAAATTTTGAAGACATTACGCACGAGTCTAAATTGTATCAAAGTGAAGTAAGATTTAATAGCAGTCTGAAAACAGTTATCCATTCCTTCTTACAGAGGTGCTCAGTCATTTGCTCTTTAGAAGAGCCGTGAAACGCCAGTCGGAGAGAGATCGCGTCATTGGACAGTGTGCTTTACACCCGTCTGACTCGGAGCATGGCATTGGTGTGCAGGCCTGACATTCATGATTGGTCATAAGTGGGCGTTACTTCTGTTCTTTGACGTTAGTGTTTGATTGGTCAGCTGTTGCTCTTGGCGTCACTGCGCTGCCAGCTGATCGGGAGGAGAGAAGCCGGTATGAGGGGAGTTGAAGCGGAGACTCAGGACTCAGCGATATGTGGGCTAGATTGTGAAATTTAGGACGCAAGGCTAATGGTGTCGTGTTGAAGTTGAGTGATTATATTGTTAATGATTTCTGTAATACTCTGTTGAGTTGTCTGGAGCAGGTTAGGATGAGATATTTCAGCTGAGACGCGCTTTAGCTCTTTGATGTCAGGAGAGATTTGAGGTTAAGGTGTGGCATTCAGCAAAAGGACGATTTACTTAAATTGTAGCAGAACTTATATTAAATTCTTCGATATTTAGACGAGGGCGATACATTAAATGTGTGCATAAAAGACTGGAAATAGGATCGGGACATGACCCAGGTCAGAATCGAACTTGAGTTCCCAAATGAGCCACCCGCTTTTAAATGTCGTGTGTGCGCTGCCTTGTGCGCCAGAACTGCGAATCTTTAACGGTTTTCGCGAGGATTTCAGTCGCGTGTGAGATATTTAAATCCAGGAAGCGTTCGGTTACACGACGGAGTCTAATCGTTCGATGACCGTTGCAACATTCGCTCTAACTTTTCGGAAGTGCGTGAACCCACTTCAGAACGAACGGAATCTGTTACATTCCATTGGAAGAGATGGCGAGAGCGCTCGGTTCAGAGTTGAGCCGTACAGGGCGTGAGCAGTCCGCTTGTAGACCGTATGTAGGGGAAAAAAACATTGCGAAAATAAAGGATGTTACGCCAATTTTATGTGGTATCTGGGAGTCGAACCGATTACCACTGTGACATACGAATCGGTCGACGAGAGAAATCGAGAATTCTACCAGTGAAGTAACGTAAGTAGGTGTGGGACATTCCTCATTCAGAAGTTTTCGCTCTCTGTTTGTCGAAAATATCGCACCGATATCGATTTAAGTCCAGTACATTTAAATACGTCAGAATAAAGCGCTGAGAATTAACACTGTATTAACACGGACAGCTGATATACAAGAGTGGGCGTTACACTGCTTTCAGTTAAAATATCGCCGTATTTTCCCCCCTAGTTTGCTTTCTTGTTTTCTTGTCGTCTTGCGAAAGTTGAAAATAAATATAGTACAAGGAATAGGTCTTGAATTGATAACTAACCTAAAATGCCCACCTTCATGACGTTTTAGACCTGCATGGTTCGTAAAGAAAGCTATATTGCACAGTCGTAGTTCCCATTCAGTTTCATTGAATATATATTTAAAAAAATCAAAGTGAATGGTACTGGCCCTCCTTTTACGCCTCACACTTCTCTTGTTTTTACAGTAGATAGAAGGTTATACTAGTTTATATATATATATATATATATATATATATATATATATATAAAACCCCAGTGTTCGTAAAGGACACATTTTTTTTTTTTTTTTGAGCGAACTCTCACTTTAAGGTAAAAAGTCTGTTTAAAAGACGAATAACAGGAGCAACAGGATATTTTGCCATACGAGAGATGCCGAATGTAAAAAATATTAGTTTGAGTAGTTGGATTGCAGTATATAAAACATGGATTTGGCCATGACATAACGCGCATACATCGTCTCTGATTCCTGTGAGGCGAGAGCATGGCAAATTCCTCAAGACCCCACCCTGTACGGTGCGATACTATACGAGTTTTGCCTCTTTTTTCCCCTTTAGGTTACGTGTGTGCGTCTGCTTTATCTCACTTTTCTCTTTTCACACACAGCCTAACATCTGGAGTGAAGACATCCGTTTCATACCAATATCAACAGTATGCCATTAAATGGATTTCTTCTTACGTCTGAATGACGTCTGACTGCTAAAGGTAAGTTATGAAATTTGATTGTTGGAGGTGACTTTTAGTGGTCCTGAGAGTGATGTGTCAGAACTGATATCAAATATTATTTTATAATAAAACAATTAAAATATTTGTTAAAATCTGATTAAAAACTGTTCAGAGGTTGTGAAACGTTTTGTCATTGTGGCTATTAAATATCAAATGATACAGCAAATACGGTATTTTTTCCATATCAGTTCCATCATATCACCAGATGTCTTTTGCTCTTTAATTTGTGTATGGGATTAAGCAATCATGTGTTGGCAAACATCCTTAACTCATGTTTATGCAACCGTTTTAATGGATTTCCTTGCTCCAGTAATTGTTTCAAGTAAGAAACATTTTAAGACATGACGTACCATATTGTTACCCATCAGCCTTACCAGAATTAAGCTAATAACTGAGGATAAGACATGCTAAAAAGAAAAAAAGATATTCCTTTATTAGTCACTTTAATCTTCACCACATTATTTATTACCTGATTTAGCTTCTTTAATGTTATTTTAGGAATATGCATTTCCTTGATTTGATATTTTTTATGAACAGAGAGCTGATTATAGTCTTACGGATTTAAAAAAAAAAGAAGTCACATGACTGAACATGATGAGGTCCGTTTTGATCATTCAGCTGATGCAACATTGTTTGTCTCTTGACGAACTCTGGAAAATGTGTTATGAACTTGACGTACGACCTTAAAACAGTACGGCCAATACATTTTTCTCCTGCAGCCTTGTTTTCATTTGTGATAAATGAAATGGCGTCTACCCTGGATGAAGTCAATATGTAAATAAGTTAAGGGCTGTTAAATGACGTACATGTCATTTGTATACACTTTTAAATAAGCAAGTTCAGATTATAGTAGCTCATTAAAGAAGCAGCACAGTGCAGTTTATGGAAAAAGGAACATCTGTTCTCCTGCGCAGGGTAATCACTATCCGTCGAAAAGGTTGGACATTTCAGATATGCGGGTACAGGTCTTTTCAAAGCAATGAATCCAGCAACCCTTTATTTCCTGATTCAAGTGCAGCTAAAGGCGGGCTTGCGGGGGTTTTCTTTTTTTTTTTGCAGGGAAATGTTTGTTTTAGTGAGCCCATTGTCTGGTCTTGCGTTTGCTGCTAAATGAGTTTATTCTTCATTCAAGCGTGGCTGGAAAGATACAGAGATATAGCAGAGGAGTTTTTTAAACTCCCTGGACACTCCGTGCACTGAATGGAGAAATCACTAAGGAGGACGTTTGATTGCTATTCAAGGTATCTGCTGTTCAAATGCTTCCTCCGTTTAGTTTTTGACATTTATTGGTTTTACTGTGAGGCCTTTGTAAACCGTTGAACTTTTCTGAGTTCATATTTTTGCTTCCTCTTTAACGTTGGGCCCTCTTGGAGTTGCATGAATAGATCTGTGTGGACGAAACAAACCATAGCTGTGAACTCGGACAACTGCATTCGTGGACATACGAGGAGAAAATGTCATATCACGGAGCGTTTTGGAACCACACCCTTAGCCTTACACATTTCCACTGTTCTTCAGGCCTCTTTGACATTTAGTTTTGTTTTTTTACACTCTCATTTGTGGAGGTTTGAGAGTTTTTAAGTGTTTTTTCTGGAGTCTTGGCATACATTCCACCATTGCCTCCGTAATTGGTGCGGTATCGTGCCGCACAGACTGTGAGTGGGTTTTTTTTTGCAGATGAAGCTCGGCTGTGACAGTGATTTGCCTGTTTGGCAGGTGGCTGTAGTTGTCTTGAGTGTGGGAGGGGAGGATTTCAGAAGAAGGTCTGCTGTTGTCTCAAGGACAGCGGAGCTTCCCGTCTGTGCTGCCCCGCAGTCCTGTGGGACCAAATGCTGGACGCTCAGGCGGTTTGCGCCACAAGGTTTCAGGAAGTGAGCCTGCCGAGCTTCTGTCCACATTTTCATCCCCAGTAACGTTACGCAGTTCGAATACCTTTTCGCTGTAGTGATTCACCACTGTCAGAGACTTCTAGAGTGAGTTTGCTTCTGCTTTCTACCCTGGGGGACCTGTATAATCTCCCTTTGATTAAATGGGCTGCAGGCTTTGTGCTCTACACCGCCATGTAAGTGACCCAGTTTGGGGTTTTGTGCTATTGTTCTTCATTGAATTTCTGTCCTCGACATACAAGGCGGCGCACACATACGATGGCCCGAACTCTAAATAACGAGCTCATTCATTCTATACAGGGGAAAACGGGATTGTTTCAAACCTGTTGACTTCACTTGTGGGCTATTTCTCTGTCTCTTTCTCTCTTTTAAGGCAGCCAAGCTAGTTCACCTCGGCAGTACAGAGTGTGAGCTGGCCCAGCTCTGTGGGAGGGTGGAGTCAGTCCAGAACGGCATATCTCAGACAGCATGGAGGGCCTCTGCAGACAGAATGGAATTTATACCATATGTACCAGGCATCCCAGGAATGCATGGCACAGAGACTTGACCAACGGAAAGAAGTGCAAAAAGCGCAATGGAAAGGGTAAGAGACAGAGAGAGGGCGGGAGGGCAAGCTGCAGGAATGAACCTGTTGAGTATAACTCCATCAGTGTTTCCTAAGGAAATAATTAGTCCTTAGGTAAGCACTAGACGGACTAATATATATATATATATATATATACACTTTTTGCCATTTAACTGACATATAAAACATAGGCTACAACATATTAACTAGGTAATATACAGCTCTGAAGTATTATTATTATTTGTTTTTTTTAAAGATAAGTAATAAAAATTATTACTTAATACAACAAGGCTGCATTAAATTGACAAACGTGACCGTAAAGACATTGCTGTCTCAGGAATAAATTATTTTCAGTACTGTATGTTTGATCTAATGTGTGCAGCCCTGGTGTGCATAAGAGATTTTTCTTACTAACCCCAAACAATTAAATGGTAAAGTGTGTATATATAGATTTGTGTCATTTTCAGTTGCATTACTACGTACTCTCTGCAAATCAGCTGCGCTCAGACTTTGGCTGAGTCATTCGCCGGGTTGCATCATAGCGTATATTTTCAATTGTTTTACATGAATTTGAACTGAGACATTCTCATTCAGCCAGATTTACCCATGGCACGGTATTAAAAGCATGATTGAGTCAAATCAAAGCTTTTGCTTCATTTGCTGTGCTGGGAGAGGCAGCTGCCGCTCTGATCAACGCTAACATTGCGAGCTATGATTCAGAGTTCGGCGGGTGGGGTGGAGGAGAACAGGCGATGCTTTGTCATTGCAACAACCAACATTATGAAAGAAGCTTCATTTGAGTTACTGCTTATTCATGGTTTACCAGCTGCCATCAGCTTCCTTTTGCATGTGCTGCTAATACAGAATGTTCCTGTGTAGAATGTAGTGCAGTGTAACCGCATCGGCGAGAGGAGCAGGGAGGTGGCCTGGACTTGCTAAAGCTATGTACTCATGCGCACACAGCAGGGCTTTAGCGCTCCTTAAGCAATGATATGCCACATCTCCCTTTTTTTCTTTCGTTTTTAACTGAACCTGATTCATCAGGTTTACAGAACAGGGTTTAAGTGGGTATTTGGCTTTGCCACAAGCTGTGTTTCACAAAATAACGAGAAGAAGCTGAAGCCTCGTTTTTAATCTTGGCCAGATGTTCTGCATTCTTCACTGCTGCAATCTGCATTTCAGAAGAACGAGCTAAAGAAAGCACAGTAACCTCGAAGTTTCCTATTTTTCTCAAGGCAGCACCCTGCAGCGTGTGTCCGTCATTGCAGTTCGCATATGCATGCGCCTGTGATTTTCGTGTGGTAGAAGTATGCTCCATTCATGCCGGCCAGTTGTGACCTCCCCCCATGCAATGTGAATATGTGTGGGATGCTCATCACACTCTTAAAGGCTCGGATCATTTCCTCTGGCTACATGTGGGCTTCTGGAACTCTTGTTCGAGATTTATAGAAACCCCACCCCTCAGCCCTGATATTAGCAGGAGATTACATGAATTCCTGAAATGGCTTCGCTGCTTCCGCGTTGCCCCACAGTCATTTCCATTGTATAACCCAGCTGGAATTTCCTCTTTTATATCAAACTGTTTTGCCGGCATGTTTTTCTGTTTGTCGAGTGTCTGGAGGAAGTCGAGTAGCGGTTTAGAGCGGTCCGTCTTGGATGTCAGAAGCATGAATAGCAGGCGGCTCTCATTAGTTTCTGAGTCCTTGCACAACCGTCACCTTCGTTCTTGGGAAGCAGTGACAGGGTCGGTCTGCTGGGATGCAAATGCACACTTAAATGTGCCACACCCCTTTTCCTTTGGGGTTTCTCGGGATGAGAAGCTCAGGCTTTGGCTAGACATTTCAGATTAAAGGCTAAGATTACCTTCCTTGAGCGCTTTAGACTTTCTGTGGCCGTGACTTGGCCGTGACATGCATCACGTGACATGTATGTTCATCTGAACTATATATAGACTTCATGTGTCTTGCCATGTACGCGCAAGCACTGCTGTGCACACTTCATCAATTTTAGCTCGGGAGGGTGAGCATGCCTGCACCAAGACAAAGTCTGGGAGTCAAGAGGAGGAGCAGGATGTATGCGTGACGTCTGTGTCCCGGACGAGCCCTTGGTAAGTCTTCCTGTTTACCTCGTTGACTTCACAAACAAACGAACGTCATCAAAAAGCCTTTTGGGTACAGGTGCGTTAACGCTTCGTTCCGATCTCTTCCCCTTCCTGGCATCTGCCTTTTTTTCTTTTTTAGTCTTTTCATCTGTGCATTAGTGAATGACATCCATTTCTCAATCTCTGCACTTCTCCTTTTCTCACTGTTGCCTGCCCGCCGGTTGACTCATGCCATGATTCATGGCAGAATTACTGGAGCCGCCTCAGCATTTGAAGCATCGCTGTTGGAACGGTGATTGCCTGGGCTCTTTAAAGGGCTTGATGCAGGCACAACAATGCATGATTAAGGATGGAGCCAATATGCAAGTGGTCATTCCACTCTGTGCATATGTAAAGGTTGGTGAATAATCCACAAGAACTGCGTGACACGGAGAAGAATGTGTAATGGAGTGGACGGGATGGGACGAACTCCGGCATTTGCCCTAAAGTCACATAAAAACAGCTTTGAACACTCAGACATTAGGACCAGATGGAAACTGTGGAGTCTCAAAAAGTGGCTTCACATGGCAGACTGGGATCTGTTAAAATGTGGTGTGTTTGTGGAGGCATTCATTTTCAAAAGTTCTACAGCCACGATTTCCGGTTGTAAAGAAACCCCCCACCCCCCCCAACATGCAGATGATCTACTTCAATGCTGTGTCATGTGGAATTTCATAACTAAAATGGATTCTTATATCCCTCAGGGACTTGGTGGTTTCCTTCCAGAGATTCTTACTGCATTCTGCCAGTTTATGGTTCCAACCTCACATTTTTCCACAGTAGCAGAAAGACAAGAGACTTTCAATCGTTGGGTGTGGTTCTCTCCCTCCTCTCATTTTCTCTACTGTACTCCCTGTGAGAGCCTCTGCTTGACGGGACAAGCATGACAGGAATGTAACATCTCCACCGTTAGCCTCATCTCTGACGAACAGAGAGCTTGCACCTTTCAAAGCCGGTTTCCCTTAATAATCATTATCTCGGCTCAGAAATGACCTTGCGCTTCTTCTGTTCAGACAAATGTGGGATTTTACTTTAATTAAAGATCCCCCATCTTCACCCACCTCATTTGGCCACTTCCTGATTATTCATCTGGAAGCTAAAGGGAATGACTAATGCATTGATCCGTAGCTCATTTTGGCAACAATTTATGTGGGTGTGGAAGACCGTAACGACTAACGGCTAAATCAAGTAGGTGAACATGTATCTGTTTAGACAGAGGGTGTAACAGTGCTTGCTTTGAAAAATCTGACTTGTGACCTCTTCCCACTGTCTTCCAGATGTTGGGCAAGCCCATTTGACCCTAAACTGCAGTCTCTGCCAATTGAATTGAAGTGCACCTTTTATATTTCACCTGCCGCTCAAGCTGTTCGGTGTCTCGTGGTCATGTGAGCAAGCTGTCGGTCTTGGATGCCTTCGCTAGACAGCTGATGCAACAGTTTGGGTGCAGTAAGGAAATGGAGGTATAACGGTGCTTTTTGCCACCACCCCACCTCCCATCTTTAGCAGTCAGTGGGCTATTGATTAATTGGTTTATTTGAAAGAGGTAGAAAAGGCTGTAGGGAGGAAAATATGAGCAGACGCTGCAGAGAGCGAGAGAAGGGCACATACTTCACCATTTCCCATTGCCTTGCGGAGCAGCCTGACTGTAATTGTTTGGGAAGCTTCCACGGCTTTACAATAAATCACTCCTTGGGAACACTGTGTTCTGTGTGACAGGATTTGTAGGCATTGTGTGTTTGTATATGTCGGTGAGTCATAGTGTGTGTGCTTTAGAGACAGCAAGGGTTTAAACATGCTCCATTGTGTCCGGTGCTGACCACTTGTTAGCCTATGGCTCTCTGAGCGTCTTGACTGGGTGGGGACATCAAAGGCAATGCAAATGTTTTTTCCTGGGAGTGGGTTGGAGAGAAGTGTCTGGCTTTTCCATAACTGCATGTTATCCAGCTCGGTTTTGTCTGTGCCGCCCATTTTGTGGGGTTAAATCCATGGGTGTCACGACTTTAGAGAGCACATTATAGTGTGATACCGGACAGTGGTGTGTGATTGTGTATAAATCTTGTAACCGAAGCTGACGGCCCTCCCTGCCTGCAGTGTCCTGGACATAGAAGGATCTTATCTCCGCCTTCAGACAAAGGACGATTCAACCACCCCGGTGTCTGATAACAACAGGCTTAAGACCCAGCGGAAGGGGGAAGCTGCAACCGAATGTGATTTCCGTCACTGAAAACAAAATAGATGCAGTGAGCCTCCATCTCTTCTTTGGCTTTGTTTATACTCAAAACTATTATTTACTCTTTTTTTAAAAAACATTTTTTTAATAACATGCATGTTATATATACAGGATATTGGTTCTTTGACAGTATTATCAGCTGATACTAGATATTTAAAGTTATTTATTTTTAGATTGCATTTGCAATCATCTAACACTAAGACACTAGCAGTGTTATCAAATTATTAAAGTAAAATCTCTAAATCAATTTCCATATTTCATATTGTACATTAAAATGTTATGAAGTCATTTGTTGCATTTACACTAATGCAATTGGAAGTTTTGAAATGTTGTCTACAGGAGCGTTTGAAATGAATCAAAACCAAACCGTTTTTGTACATTGTGAACGCAGTCTTTCTCACTCCACTGCGTTTTGTTTCTCTATCGGGCAGCTCAAAGAGTATAGGCAGATCATCTGTGCTGTTTGGCAGGAGTTGGCATTTCCGAGTTGTGGGTGAGAATGTGTGTGTGTGCAAGTGGCCGAGGGAGCAAAGCTGAATGTTTGTGGGAGTGCCAGTCTAGGGTCAGTTGGTGCTTAGCAAACTGGACCTTTTTTCTGTGGTTCAGTGAGTTCATGAGGCCGTACCCATCCAGCACTCGTCCTTGAACTGCAGCAAAAGCGCAGAGCTTTATAACCTCCTTTAGCGCTGTGCAAGATCAATGGGAGAGTGAGGCCCAGACTGTCTGTCTGTGGGGGGGAGGGAAGTCAAAAAGGAAATGAAACCATACTTCATGATCTTCCCTGAGAGAAGAATGAATGGCCTGATTTTTGACTGCATACAGGAGATTCTTTGATTAAATGCAACAGACGTGTTTGAAAATGAAACTATACCTTTAAGTCAATTGGATAAAGAGAGACTTTTAACGAGGTGTGAGTGGTAGATGGTCTCCCTGCAGAACGCTTCGAGCACGATCAAACGCTTGGGTCTTGTGCACAGGCAGCGGATCTATCTGTACTCAATTAAAGGCAGGAGTTGAGCTGAGTGAATGAATGCTGAAGCAGTAGCAGGCCTGCAATACCTCAGGGGCAAAGAGCACATGACTAGACCGCCACTCTTCCTCTATCCCTTCTGTCTCTTTCTCGTTTGGTTGACTGTGGCTGTGGCAGTGAAAATGGGAAAAAAGCCACTGTTTAAACTATATCCAAATATCCTTTTTATCAGCCCTTTTTTTCCCCCCATCCTTCCTTTCTGTTTTCAATTTTCTTGGATGAGGCTGCTTCAAGTCAGTTTGATAAGAGTTACGGCAATGCTACTTTTGACTTCACTAGCTGTCATATCCCATACAGATAGTAATATTAAAGAATGTAATGATGTACTTGTCTTTCTACAGTATTCATAGTACCAATATGAGTATGCGCTCTATAAAAATAGCTTGTCCCTCATGGTGATGCAACTAATATGCATTTGAATGTTCATCAAAAACGAAACATTGTGAGAACCGTTAAAGAAGAATTATAATGAACTTAAACAATTTTGCTGTCTTATTTTTTTTTTACTCTTATAGCCAACTTGCTGTTATTGTGCATCTGATTGCTGTTATAATCTTCTAAGCATTGTTAAATGCTTGTAATTTATTTCTTTACTTACCACATGAATTAAGTTTTTTTCATATTGATATTTCATTTAGTGTTTATTGCTTGATTAACTGAAACAATGTTTTATAAACCTAATTATTGAAGCTCTGTTTGTATTAAATATAGATAAAATATTTTTCTTATGTTTTTCTTCATTTGTTTTTTCAAATGAATGCACGCTAGATCTGCTAGTTTTGGTATTGATGACTAATTCTTAAAGAAGAATTATAATGAACGTAATTTTGCTGTGTTTGTTACCGTCCATCTTTATTTCTCCTCAAACATCCTTTTATTTCTTTGCCTCTGCAGATCCTGCCATGCCCTATTCCGGCATTTTTTGTGGCGTCTCAAGACCAGACTCGGGGAAGGCCACTGGCTGACCTGCAGCAGTTCTTCACTGGCAAGCTTTATGTCCTTGTGTACCAGCTAAAGCTGCCAGCTGAAGAACTGTTGTGGTCGGCTCTTTCCTGGCACATCAGCACAGAGGTAACGGCATCATTCCAGACAGTCGATGAGCCAATCCTGGATCAGACGGAACCCATTTTTGTCATTCCCTCCAGCAGCCTGCTCACGTGAGCTGTCTAAGCTTGGCTATTCGTTCTTCTCAGGCATAAACAAAGGCTACTGTATGGGGTCCATGCTGACTCAGCCACATTCCTGGCCCGGTGAGGGTCCCTTGCCCTTATTTGGGTGTGGAGCCGTACGGGAGTGGCATTCTGTGCTTTCAACCGAGCTGACAGAGGTGGCCATCTTGCTCTTCTGCTGTAGCAAATGGTGGACCTGACATTTAGTGGGCGGAAACATTAAGTACTACTGAAAGTAGTGTTTTTATAGATGTTTCCATGCATTCTGGAAACCTGCTCAGGCTTTGACATGTTTGTGTGTTGAATGTCGTAGAGATCCTCCAGGGAACAGCTGATGAAAGTTTGCAAAGCGTAACTTCCTCTTTCCCTTTCGTGGCGTAAATGTGATTTTTATGAGCTTGTGCACACTATGTACGCATTTAACCTTGGTCACACTCAGAAATCAGCCTATATGCACATCCTTGCCACGTCAACTGACCTTACACAAATCTGTAAACTCCTCCAGGCTGACTTCTCCAGCACAGAAAACAGGATATGAAAATGCGTCCCACCAAATCCGCCCAGCTAGATGAAAACGGAGAATATTCTAGGCATTTAGCAGAACCAGATGTCGCATGCCTTAAATATGCTCTCCGTTCCTCTCCCTTCAAACGTGTACAAGATCCTGCCGCTCTCTCCCCGAACGGGGTCACAGTTTTGCACATGTAACAGTACCTATAGTTCTTACCTCCTCTCAAAGGCTTCTTCAGGTCATGGGCGAAGATCGCCTACGTGATCCGCTCTACTCTAATGTCAAATCTCCACAAGTGCATTAAAAGATTGTTGAGGGTCGTTGTCTCAGCTCCTCTTAAAGAAGCTCGGCCTGTCTGTGTTTCAGGTGCACTTAGGCCGTAGATAGTACAGTGCGCTACTCCTGCTTTAACCCTCTTTAGGGCCAGACGGTAAGGGTTAACACCTACATTTAGATTAGATTACTATGAAAGTCTAAATGAACAGACTTGCAAATGTGATTGAATGATGTGGATGCTTAAATAAAAAAATAAAATGGCTTTTGAGAAAACTTGCCTTATTTACTTTGAAATGTGTTTTTAATTTTTTTGTTGTGGTTCTAAATTCTCTATGAATGTTAACATGATTTCTAGCTTTTCTTATCAAATTTTTGAAAGACTTTACAAGGTCAAGATCCAGTTTAGTTTAGGTTAGGTAATGGTTGATCTTATTTTCATTGTTTCGTGGCTTGACTGATGTTCAGAAATGTCTCTTTCGAGTCTATTTCACCATTTTTATACAGTGGTATTAATTGATTGAACTGCTAACTGTGACACAAAATGCTCTTAAATCAAAAACAGATTTATTCAGGGAATTATTTTGCATTGAATCGTGCCTCTTCAAGCATTCTTTCAAGGAATAGGTCAAAAGGCAAAATATGTTGCACGCTCCGATCCTCCATTGACTAACTGCTAACTAGATGTCAATGCTGTTTATTTTTGCTTGGTTTTTTGTTTTTGGTCTCATATGAGGTACAAGTGGGACAACTTGTGTCTGTGAACATTCCTTGAATGTGAGAAGGGTCACAGAGCCCTTTTTGTTTAATTAAGGTTGAGCTTGAAAGGGCCCCACAAGTGCAAAATAATCCCAAATGGCAGAGGTCAGATACCTCACAGTTACTTTGCACCAGGGTACAGGGTGCTCAGATCTTCAGCGTACCTTAGACACTTTATATAATGTTTAAACTTAGGAGCGAAAACCTCTATGCACAAGAAACAAACATGTTCTGGTTTCTGTACATGTGCAGGCATACACTATTAGCAGTATTATTATTATTTTCAGAAAATCAGTTTGGTCAGTGTAAAATTAATGGAATTTTGGATCATGTCCAATTGTTTGTGTGTTAATAAATGAGTTATACATTTTTTTGTCTTGTGGTTTGTTTTTCGCAAAGGGTAAGCAGCTGCATCTGGAACAACTTGTTCGGACGTTAATTCAATTTAAATTGGAACGAACATAGGAATTTAAGATTCATTGGTACACCATGTTTCACACGCCATGTTCCACGAAATCTGTTCACAAAACAGAAGTCCATTTGGGTGGACTGATGAAACATTTATCTCCACATGGACTGCTTGGACACAAGTGAGAAAAAAACAGATCCAGATTTGGTGCAAAGTGGTTTTACAACTCCTCTAAATTTCCCCCCGTCCGCAAGGTTAAAGCTGCTTAACCAGATTACCTTGAGTTCCAGGCAAGCAGGAGATCATTCACCTGACGAAACATCCATGTCGCAACTCTCTTTCAGCATCCCGCAATCCTGTTTGACCTTTACCCTTAGGCATGTGGCACGCCGGTGCCTTTTTCCTTTTACCAGGTCAATGTACCACAGACTGCCTGTTGCTCAGCAGGTGTCATGTAACCCGTCTGACTGGCAAGCGGCACAATGTGTAATTCAGTACCGTTCAATGGCCTCAAGACACTGAGGGTCATTCATGGTGACTGTTCGGTCTTATAGACAGGAAGAAAACCAGGAAATGTCACATGTAATGTAAGGCTGCCGTTCTCATTTACTAAATGTATACTACAGGGCTCCATATTTTTATATCTGCATCCCACCTGATCTTTGCAGTTCATGTCATTGACACTCACTGCGGGAATTGCCTTTGGCCCAGATTTCCAGCGTCTAAATGTTCTTCATTTGTTTAAATCAGCTCTGACGCACCTGACCCCTCCTTTACTTCTTGTCGGTGTGCATTAAAGTGATAGTTCACCCAAAAATATTTCAAACCTGTATGACTTTTAATTTGAACTCTCTTGTTAGTTTTCTTTGTGCATATAAAATGTTCTTGTAGCGTCAAAAAATTACGGTTGAACCATGTCACTATTTTAACTAGATCCGTACTACGTTTCTGTGACTTACTCATAGCAGGACGCTTGCTTGGTCTCTGATTTCATCACAAAAGTCTTCATTTGTGTTCTGAAGATGAACAACGGTCTTCAAGGTTTGGAACAACATGAGAGTGAGTAATTAATGACAGAAATTTCAATTTTGGGTGAACTATCCCTTTAGAAGTCTGACATATTTGAGTACTCAAACCTCACCTTTCTTTTTGTAAATGGGGATGTTTGTAGGGGCTTCAACTCCTGCTCTTAAACAAGCAGCCCTCTTAGCAGGTCCATGTTCAGGCCCTGTGATTAGAGCCGCTCCCCACAGTCTGGTGAATTCATTAGATGCTGCTGGAAAATCCCATATGCAGGGTGTCTGACTCAGAGCATATGTACACCCACCAATGTATGAGTAAGTAACTGGCCTCCCGGTTAAATGAAGCAGTGTGATACATATACCAGCATGCAGCCAACGGATCCAGAAATAGCCAGAGGAGAGACCCTATTAGGAAAATCCTAGAATGAAAAGGTGAAAAATTGATTAAAGGAGTACATGTCTGAGCAGTACGTAGGAGGGATGGATGGAGAACAGGAAGAACAAAAATGTAGGGAAAATTGGAGGCATTTAAAATTCATTGTGAATCATTAATCTGTCATCTCTGTACCTTTGTGCTTAATCCCAGCAGTGACGTCATCACAGGACCTGTCCAGCAGACGATGATTCCCTTCTCTGTTAAAAGGCTGGCTGCTTATGTAATTCCATGGAAAGTCTGATCAGGGGAACTACACGGGCTAGAAAATCTCATTAAAGGGACATGACGCCTAGGAGTACAGCACTCTCCCTCCCTCACAACTGAACTTTGAGCCACGCGGTCACTGTCTTTTTTTATATCACTTTTACTTGCTATTCGGCACATTTCTGATATGTAGTTACTTGAATATTAAGGACACTGTATATACAAACATTTTATTTAATTATGACCTAATCATGTGAAGTTCTCCGGTACTGGTCTGTCAGGCCTTCTCTCATCTGAAAGAGATGAACTGTGACTAGGTGACAAAACGTTGGATTGTTTTGGGCGAACAGGACAACCTGACAATGGTAATCCTCTTTTTAGACTTAAATCTACACCACTAATTATGTGTATTTAGCTTTTGTTTAGCTTGAAAGGGCATCTAGGTTCAAATAATTTTGTTTATATAAGCAATATATTAAAATTAGAAGATTATATGGTAACGCTTTATTTCAAGGAATTTTACTATAGCTTACTATTTTAATAACACTTAAAGGGATAGTTCCCCTAAAAATGCGCATTCAACATAAGCAGCAGCACAATGCCTATGCATTGTTTACATTTCGACAAGATATTGAATAAAGTTTTTTTTTATTTTATTTTATTTTTTTTTACTTTGCACACATTTAGTATTGTCATGGTTTTGTAAAATTACGGTTGAAGACTATTTTACTGATGTCCTTCCTACATTTCTGAACCTGGGAACATCTCAGTTGCGTTGCTGTATATGGAGGGTCAGAATCAGAGGACGTTCACATTTCATCAAACTATCTTAATTTGTATTTAGAAGAAAAACAAAGGTTTTAAGGGTTTGGAATGACTTAAGTGTGAGTAATTAATGACTGAACTGTAATTTTTGGGTAAACTATCCCTTATAATTACATGCAAGTAACCCTAAACCTTAAACCAAACCCAAATCCCAAGTACATGTGGTAATACTCATGTAATACTCAGTAGCCTACTTAAATTTAAAATTACACTGTAACAAGGACACCTTAAAATACATCAACTCATTGAAAATACATTTAAAACACAACTGGCTATGTACAATAATTCTTGTGGGATAGTTTAAATATCTCCTTCCACCATGTCATTAACATGTAGAAACAATAAATATAAAGCTGTTCTGCAGCATTGCGGTTTGAGGAATGTATGCAGTTCCTGTTTCCTCGTGAGGAGTACAGTGTGTCCATGTGAACAGGGTGACATGACATCCAACAGCAGCATGACATGGGGCCTAGTGCTATTGTTTAATGAAAAAGGAACAGTGGCGTTTCCCACACTGGCTCATTGTTGCTCTCAGCTGATCTGTTTCAATGGGCCTGTCAAACTGCATTTAGGTAAGTAAAGCTATTTAAGCAATAACATATGAGGAAGAATGCTCTTAGCCATGAGGCTGTTGTACAATACTGCTTAAAGCAAGATATTGCTGTGGTACAACAGCTAAAATAAACAAGAAATGAATACTGAGTAACTTGGGTAAAATGGGCAGAACCTCCAAAATGGGGCGGGGTCTCTTTGGTTAAAGACTTTCACCATTGGCTAGCTTCAGCCAATTGTTATTGTCCTGTGAATTCCGGCAATCTCATATTGCAAAATCTTATTAACTGCTTACCTCCTGAACTACAGTTAACTTTCTTTATCATTGCCAATCCCAGCGTGCAGCCAAATGCACTGGTTAAGGGTCAGGTGTGGGGTAGGTTTAGGGGTTGGCATAGTGAAGAAAATTAACACTGCGATTGACACAACCAATACAATCTTTAAAATCATCTGAGGGGCAGAGTTTGCGCTGAAGATGATTGGGAGAAAGAAATTGTGCATGCATGTTATGTGCCTCTGTGTCAATGGGAAGAAGCCACGCCCTATTTTGGAGCTCCCACCCTGAGTTCCCGTCCCCATTTGGAGATCTCAAGGCTGGAGTTATACCCTTTTCCATGGGATAGTAAAAATAATTAACTGTATTTCAGAACACATCTTTTGGATGAATGATTCAATTACTCATTCATAAAAACTCATTCATTGTCACCACCTACTGGCTAAATGATATAACCTGCAGAAATAATCATTGATGTATGTTCTGCAATCTGTCTAGACCATAGACAGCTCAGACCATAAAATTCAAAGATGAAACTAACTGTTGTATAAACTGGCTGTAAAAGTTAGCTAACTGTTGCAAATACCATCATACACTCGAGCTTTAGAGCCAAGAAGAAATAGTTGATAGCTGTATGCAAATGCACATTAGAATTTTTCTAGAACTAGAGGTTTTTAATAATAGATTGCAACAAAGCTTTTCTTCATTTTCCAAAACGCTCTGGCATTCCCAGACGCACGCTCCCTCAAACTCTCTCACGCTCTTTCTCTTTCTTGTGGCTAATTGACCCATTTTTCCAGCGGAGAGGTTTGCATTTGATTCAGGGGAGGTCAGTGAGTACGTTTGGGTGGGTCTGCTGCAGTCTGAGATGTTCTCACCTGAGACCTTCTCATGCATCCACACCCTGATTTCCTTGGGATGTGTGCATTTATGTTTATTTATAGACTTTCCTATGACAAGCATACTTGCCTTTGTTCACCTGTGAAGACCCATATCTGACTGGAACATGGAGGCACTGGGGCACAGGAATGTTCAGCATGCAGTTTTGAGAAACTGCACTAATCCTATTTCTGCCCTCGGATTATTCCCCAGAACATGGATTTTTGCCACTCCCTCATTATATGGTTTGAATTTGATATTACATCATTAAGCTAAGTTGTCCACCTATTTGCTTTTCATTCAGGCGATCTTAAGATGAAACTGATGTGTCGTGAATCACATGACTCACATTCCTCTGTAACATTTGTACATAAACACAGAAGAAGTTGTGTTTTTCCACAGCTTTCCTGCTGCCCGCATTCTTGTGAGCGGACTGTTTAGTGGACCTTTTGCTCTGGCTCTCTGCATGGAGGAATGTGATAATGCATCCCAGCTTTGGCTTAGCCCTGCGGTTACTGGCTTCCCAACACGTGTCTGGCTCTGACTCCTACCCCCCTCAGAGACCTGCGGGACCCCAGAACGCCACACACTGCGCACTACCCCAAGAGATCTGCTTCTCCAGCGTCACACTAGCAGCACGTTCAACAACAGCTGCGTCACTCATGTGACTGAATGTCAAAGGCCTCGGCGAGCGGCGTGTGTCGGTGAGGTGGGGCTTAACTGAAGTACACTTTGTAAAAAATTGGCATTACACTGCAACAGTACCATGCCGTCCATGGTTTTGGTTTCATTGAAAATGAAACTATCATTTTTCTGACACTATAATTCTTTTTTTCAATATCTCATGATATTTTGGTGATGTTTACATTAGCTAGCGAGCTAGCAGCTGTACTCACCCAGTGCTTTCAAAAACTGAGGTAATTTCATTACAGCACTTCTCTTTCTCCTTACAATTTGGATATGTTTTCCACACATTATTTACTACAAAACTCTGTCTTCGCTATCCAACGGAGCCTTAAGAGCACCTGTTTTGCGGTCGTGCATTGGTTATTGTACTGACTTAATCATATAGCCGTTTTTTTGTACATTTGTATTGTGATGTGTTCAAATAAATCTAACCCCAATGTGTAATCTTGCATTTTGTCTTTTAAATCATTGGCATAATGAATCTCATAATACTCTGGGCCGTGTAGGATCCAGAATGTTACATTGCTTGTGAAATGCATTTCTGAATTGGGACACAGCAGAAAATGGCGGATGGGAAAACAAAGCTTCTCAATGCAGCAATCTGATTTGTGCTGTCACTCTTTTAAGTCAGATAAAGACTGAAATCTACTCAATAGCATATTTGAAAAAAACAAACTGTGATATAATAAGCCCAAAGTCTACTTCATTTGTTCACATTTTGCTCTTTCTAACAGATACCAGTCCACATTATGTAATTTTCACAATTAACTGATGTCTGTGCGCATCACCTTTTTCTAATTTTTGCATCCGCTTGGACTTGTGTGCAGACAAATGCACTTGCGTGAGTGTTATGAACCCTCAAAAAAAGGTCTGTTAAGCTCAAAATAAGTTAAGTAATGCTATGCTTAGAGAGAGTATTATGGCCAGACTCTTTAGCGATAATGCTTTGGCCCGTGGAGTGTCCGTACTGTCAGTCATAGATCTGCATTTAGAGAGCATAGAGCATTTAGAGTTGAGAGCTGGACCTGCCATCCCAGAATATCCCGGTCAGCTGGTCTCCCTGAGTGACGGAGTTTATAGAATAGCTCGTCCCAGATGATGATGGGAAGGTGGCTGTGTCAGCAGGCGCTCAGTGTGAGAGTGTGCGCTCATGTGCCCTTTGTACTGCCTGCTATGCGCGGTGGTATGTATCTAAAGGTCGAGGGGAGGTACATGAGGCTCCAGCGGGGAGATATCGGGCCACTCGTTGCCCTGGATCCCAAAGGCCAACATGACACTGTCAACTCTGAATTCATTATCCTGACAGGAGATGGTATCTTACAGTATTATATCAGGGAACTCAGATTACTGTCGTATCAGGTTTTCTTGTAAATATGATCACATAAAAATGACTTTTAAGTTACTGTTTAGCGACAGGTGGCATACTCATTAAAGAGACATTCTGGGGTTAAGTGAGTTGCTCAAGGGTGCTATAGTATCAGATCAGGTTTGGGATCCCAGTAATTCTCCAGTCACCCTTATTTTTGGTTAGGTTTAGAGTTTGGGTTAGGGTTAGGTAAGATAATCTTGGTGGCTTTAGGCTCCCACCACCTTCATCTTTGGATATAGGCCTTTATTTTTGGATCATGTGATCCTGATTGATAGACACTTTGGAAAGCAACACCAGTGTCTAAGTTAGTGCTGCTGACTGCCGAATATTAATGAGGAATATAGCAGTGTTCGGTGTTACAGGTGTGTCTGTTTTGCAGGTTCAGGCAGCTCTGATCAACTCCGAACAAAGTGGAACAAACAGACACCCTCCTGCTGGAGCTTACAGGTATGACACACTCACCTCACTGCTTCTATCTATCTATTGTTCTATCCATCGTTCTATCGTTCCATCTATCTATCTATTGTTCTGTTGTTGTCTATCTTTCGATCTCAGCACACCAGCACAGATGAGTGTATGATGAGCTTGTCATGGAGGAGTGTTCAGGGCTCCTTTGATTCAGTAAAGCATGGGTGACTGAAGAGTTCCTAACTCATGTGTCCTGTCGGCTGAAAGCAGAGCACAGGATATATGAAAAGGCTACAAAAAATGGGCTCCCTGAAGGGGAATGGCGTCTCAGATACCACTTCCTTTCCTAACACAGGATGTTTCCTACAGTTTCATGTAGTGCCAGGTCAGCACAATGTGTCATATTATGACAAGGCTGGATGAGAGTCACACACACACACATATCACCATGGCTTAACGCGGACCAAAGACCAGTCACCTGTCTGTTCCTGGTTGTCCTCCTCATCTTTTTATGAATACAGGATCACAGCTTAATTCTGAGCCCAGTAGTGCGTGTCACATTACACGAGCGGGTTGCTGATACATTTTCAATATTCAGGTTTTTGTTTTGTTGATAGAATGGTTTTGATGGCGCACATGCCGTTCTCTTCATGGCTGCAGACGCACAACGCAGCATGCGTGGGTGAACTGACGCAGTCTCCATGAGTCACCCTGACACCAAACCTCACTTACAGCATCATTAATGTTCTTCTGCGTCTGTGGCAGGTGAGCAATCACAGAGCTGCACAGATCCGACCCACTTACAGCCATCTTACTGCAGCCGCTCCACTGCAGCATTCATCAAACAGCCACGAAGAGCTGAAGAAATCAACTCATCTCAGCAAGGAGAATTTTTGAAAACAGAAATCTCATTGTTCTTTAATGAAAGCTACTTTTTACGTGTAAATTTGAACCTGCTCAAGAAAAAAAAAGAAAGATTTTTAGCAAAAAAAAAATAATACAAAATTTTAATAATATTGATGTGATATTCCTTGAAGTATGGAGTAAACCTCCAAATTAGGTCTTATTTTGTGGTCTGTCACAGGCTGTTAATCAAAAAGCTATTTGGGTAACACCAAATGTCATAAATCATAAAACACCAGAGAAGAGTGAAGCTACTGAAACAGATACAAGGTCTAAATGATTTAATCTTGTCATTAACAGTGAAACTGTGTAATATAGGTGCTGTTGTTTGCATTTATAAATTTTAATTCAATTTGCAATTGAAGAGTACGTTGAAATTGAGCTCCACTTTCAGGAAAACAAACAACGCCATAATGCTTTTATGATTCTGGTCTGTACCCATGGCAACATGCTAATAATTCAGCTTTTGGAAGACTTTTAAGAGGAGAAGATTACAACTTTCATCTTTGACTATGAAGAGCATTCAGAATGAGCCTCAGACACGTCTAGCTCCCGACACAGACTGTTGAAAAACTGCTGTCAGGAAGATTTTTTCTTAATGAAATGTATACTTTTTTTTCAGCAAGGATGCATTACATTTGATTAAAAGTGACAACAAAATATTTATAAAAATAAAAAAAAGAAAATTATGTTCTTCTGAACTTTCCACTCATTATAAAATCCTGAAAAGTATCAAATAAATAAATAAATATATTGTTTTAACGTGATGTTTCTTCTGCACCCGATCAGTATTTGAATGATTTCTAAAGGATTATGTGATACTGAAGATGGGAGGAATGGCTGCTGAAAATGTAGCTTTGTCATCACAGAAATAAATAAATAAAAATATGATAATATATTTGCAATTGCAAAAAAAATTGACAATATTAATGTCATAATATTTACTGATCAAATAAACAAGAGAAATGTGTATATTTTACTTCTGGAAGCCCATTTGGTTTGAAACCTTCAGTATTACTTCTGCAAGAAGTATGCATTCGTTACTGCTTTTTAACTAAACATACACTATACATATAATACAACGATAAAGCATTTACTTAAACATTCTTTACTGAGGAAAAAAAAGGAACAGACAGAGACTGTGAAATTCTGAATCTGAAGAGAGTCCTAAATTAAGAACCAAGTTAAGACCGCAAAGTCCGCGTTGTGACCAGCAGAGGGCAACACACGGTTTTTAAATAGACTTGGATAGCAGCATTCAAAAAAACAGAGACAGTGTAGTAGACAATGTGATTTCAGGAATGCAGATTTCTGTCCATTCTGTTATTGTTACAGGAAATGTACAATAAACTTTTAACTTGCACAAAAACATCTTCAGGAAATCAGCCACAGCCAATATGTGCTGTATGTGTGACCGCTCTTATTAATGGCAGATATGTGTCCTGGGGGTACCACAAAATAGGTTGTTACACTTTTGATAGTTGGGTCCCATGGTCGTTTTGTCCAGCGATTCCACTTCTTACTAATACTCCAGATTCTAATAAGGGTTCAGATATGCGATTGGCCGGTACACAATGTTCAAACATGGCTTGTAAAAACCATAATTGCATGTAATTTAGTGTCTAATCCAGGACAGTCCTACAAAACGGCATAATGCAGATGGGTTGTTCCGAACTTTTGTCTCGGCGGGAGCTCGCACCAGCTTTTTGCGATCCAGCTGTTGGCCACATGTGTGTGACAGGGTCGTTGAGTCCATCCCAGCTCTATCCTTTCTTTCCTGTAGAATAGAACACTATGTTGGGATTGAACAGAAGGTGGCTGAAGAACCGGAAGAAGCTTCGTCCAGAGCCTTCTGGGCTCTTCTGGTTGTGCATGTAATGTGAAAATGCTGAGGAAAGCCCTTCTGTGGATGAGAAGGTGGGGCTGCTGGGCCTAATCCTGTTATCCCAGCCTTCTTAATCCAGATCCAGTCAGTCTTTACACCTCTTCAGTCACACAAACACACTTCCAGTAAAAATATATAACATTATGGAGGACACCATGATGCTGGGTGTTGAAGGGATCAAGAAAAGCATCTTGTATGGAGGGACCGGTGAGAAGCCCAAACTTGTCACAGGAACTAAGGTACAGCTTCACGGTCATATTTTATACAGCTATATGGCAGGAGCGTCATTGCATTTGTAGCAGTAGAAACTGTTCCAGGATGCGAGTCATTTCATTAAACACATAATAGGTTGCTTTATGGGATTACATAATCAATTTTAGGGCAGACACAGAGTCTCTTTAATGTCTTAGTAAGTTGACCACATCATTTGTAGGGAGTGTGTGGCTTTCAATAACCAAAATTACAAGGTCTTATGAAGTGTATAGAGATTTTTAGTCCTGAGTACTAGTTTTTGTGTGGATTTAACATCAGATTTAACCCCAAATTACCAAATAAAAGCTTTCTAACTCTTCCATGTTCCCTACAGGTGACGTTCCATTTCCGCACTCAGCTCAGCAATGATGAGCGCACCGTGATAGACGACAGTAAGAAGGCAGGTATTCCCATGGAAATGGTGATCGGGAACATGTTTAAACTGGATGTTTGGGAGACTCTGCTCGTGTCCATGCACATAGGAGAGGTGGCTGAGTTCTGGTGTGACGTCATTGTAAGTATACATACTACAAATTACGGAGTGAATGTAAACATTGTGATTAAATAGACTATTGAACTGGATTGAAATTGAAATCCAATAAAGTATTATTATTAATATTATTATATAATTTTATTGACTCAATTTTCAAGGGGAGACACTGTGGGCAAAAACCCTGTTTTTTTATGCGCCTGTCCAATTTGAGATTATGGGCTTTTTGGTTTTTCATAAAGTATTTTTTCAGACTAGTGGGGAAAAAAAAAACCAAAAAAGGAAATTATGACAAGGGATAATTTGAGAAAGGGCATAATATCTGAATTTTATGAGTTGTAGACAACTAATTCACCAGAAAGTTCAAAGTATAAGAAGACTTGCAATTTGAGATGTCAGATCAAAGTTTGTATTAAGGCTCAAACTATGTCCATAAATACGCATCTCAAACTTATTCAGTATAAATGGATAATACAACATATGTAACACCGGGGGAATTAAATAAATACAACAAAAATATACCGGACAAATATAGAAAGTGTATGTATTTTTGTCATGGTATTTGGCAATGTAGGAAGATCCAAATAGTACTGGATCCAAAGCTTTTTCTGTTGGGTTTATATTCAGAGGATCAAAATTATAGAAAAAAAAGAACAAGCGTTTAAAGACCTCAGCTTGCTATATGCCAAAAAAATGTATAGCTCTGTTGTGGATAAAAACAAACAGACCAAGTACAAACCAATGGTTAAGATAAATGTTATCAAGCCTTCCATTAGAGAAAATACAGTAACTTACATTTTAAAGGCTAAACAAAGAAGGGGAAGATTAATTTGGGTGGACAATGTAGCTCTGATTTTGTGAATAGATTATAAGATTTATTTATAGATTATATACATTCATCAGCTTTGACTAATAAGATTAAAAAGATTCCTTTGTGTTAAAAAATGAGGAACAGTTTGGTTTGTTGTTGTAGAATGCAGCAATTTCTTTGTTTATGAGAACTGGGAAAGTTGTAAGTGATTGTACAAGACTGTATTCCAAGTGTTCAAAATAAAACAAAAAACAATGAAAAAAAGGACACTTTTAGGTGTTTCTTTTATAGCACTTTATCTGTTTGTCTCAATATATTTCAATTACAAAACCGCCGTTTTTTCTCCTACACTGAGCCATATATCTCCACTTTAGAAATAGTTACACAAACCAAACTTTAAATGCTTATTCCTGTCTATTTCCTGGAGGTTTTTTACAGAGGAATTTGTTCATATATAATTTACTATTGTTTTCTGATTAATAGTGCCTCATTTGCATATTTTAACTTGAAATTTTTGAAATCTTGTAATACAATTTTTTTTTGGAAAATGTTCTCTTTTCTATTTTCAATGGTGCTAAAATTATGTTATTATATATCTAATATTATATAGATCAACCTAACTATTCAAAAGCTTGGGGTTAGTAAAATGTGTAATATTTTTAAAAGTCTCTAATGTTCACCACTGTACAGTAAAACCAGTAATGTTGTAAAATGTTGTTACAGTTTAAAAATAACCATTTCTTATGTTAATATATGATAAAATATAGCTTATTTCTGTCATGATAAAGCTGATGTTTCAGCAGAAATCATTCTAATATGCTGAGCTGGTGCTCATGGAACATTTTTTTTATATTATCAGTTGAAAACAGCTGTACTGCTTCATATTTTTGTGGAAACGGCGATATATTTTTTATGTATTTTTTGATTCCTTGATGAATAGAATGTTCAAAAGAGTAGCATTTTTTTTAAAGAAACTGTATTTTTTTAACCTTTGTTAGTCCTTAAGGCCTTAATCTGTGATCAAATGATTGCATTCTTGCTGAATAAAATACATTGTATTCAAAACATAACCCTAAAATTTGAACAGTAGAAATTGAGCTTAAAAAATGATCTACACCTCAACTATGAGTGAAGGCCAAATAGTAAATTGATATCATAAACTGCTGACACTTTACACAGTAAACGCGTTCAGATGATATGTGGCGACTGACATTTCAGTTAGTGACCTTTACGGTACGCTACAAACAAGTTGTGGAATACCACGCTGAGCTCCAGGTTGTCATACATTAGCCTGATGGAAAGCTTAAATCCTTACAAAATAGGATTAATCTGAGGCTGTTCCACATGGTGTAATCATCATATACAGCTGCCATCCCAGCACCTGAGATACAGTACTGTGGCTCTAACAGTCTCTACAGCATTATAGGAAATACCAGGATGGTTAATACAAACACAGTCATAAACACATAAGCCACATAAACACACACTTTTAGGCTTTAGAAAAGTGCCAAGGCTTTTAAAATATCAGTTGGAAATGGAAATATTTGAGTAACTCTTACCCTTAAAAATTACTTAGTTTAGGGATTAGAAATAAGTATTAGTGTTAAAACGTATTTTATGTTCTTTCCTCAGCACACCGGTATGTATCCAATAGTGGCGAAGAGTCTGCGGCGAATAGCAGTGGGGAAAGATCCAGTAGACTGGCACATTCACACCTGCGGCATGGCCAACATGTTTGCCTACCACAGCCTGGGCTACGATGATCTGGATGAGCTTCAGAAAGAACCACAGCCTCTTTACTTTGTAATGGAACTTTTGAAGGTCTGGTTTTTCAGGCACATTTGCCAAATTTCGCCTAAACACACTTTAATATTTAAAATAGATTTCACTTCTACTTGTACTTTACATAAAGGTCAAGTCTCAAGTACATTTATTATCACTGGAAGGTTAGCCTAAAGACCTTCGTCAGGAATTTAGAAAGATTGAAATGCGGCAGTGCTAACTAATACACTTTGAAGTTAATTATTCTTTACAAGCTACAGCCGCGTCCAGGATTTTGTTTTCTTTAGTAATATAATTTACATATGCATATGCACCAGCTGTGACCTTGTGTTTGTTTATCTGCAATATGATATTTAGTGAAATACGTTATTGTTGACTGCTGACTATGGTCGTTTAATTCACAGGAGCAGTACACAAAATGAGCACTAGGTGGAGCAAGGGGATCATTTTAATGTCTGTTTAGGCTGTGGTACTAACTGGAAATGAATTATATGTGTGAAACTTACTGTAGTAATCAATAATGGGTTCAGGTACAGCAGCCCAGTGAGTACGACAGAGAGTCCTGGGCTCTGAATGATGAAGAGAGATTGAAAGCGGCACCTGTGCTCCACGGTCAAGGGAACAAGCTCTTCAAACAGGGCCGATATGAGGACGCCACACTGAAATATAAAGAAGCCATTATGTGTATCAAGAATGTGCAGACAAAGGTAAAAAATAAATAAATAAATACACCTATGTAGCTGTTTTGTATACATTCAGGAGTTTAAAAATTACTATATTCTGAGAAAAATATATTTTAATTTAATGATCTTGAAAGGATTGAATGGCAGTACCACTAATGTAATATTAAAGGGATAAAATCACCTTAAAACAAAAATTCTGACATTAATTACTCTCACGACAATCCAAACCTGTAAGACCTTTTCATCTTCAGAACCCAAATGAAGATATTTTTGATGAAAATATGCAAGCTTCCTGACCCTGCATAGATTTGTTTGCAAGCAGAGGAACACACACGCATGCGTTCGTGCTATTGCCATGAATGCATGTTGAAGAGTAACACAGAAGAGGATGTTGAGTAAAGTCATTATTCTTGTTTTCTTTATGCACAAAAAGTATTCTTGCAGTAAGCTTAACCACTGATAACACATGTACTATTTAAATGCTGTTCTTACGATCTTTCAGGGCCTTTAACGTATCAGTCGGCCTACTTTATATTAGGTGGCCTTAACTACTATGTACTTCCATATAAATTTATTTATTTCGTACAATGCACTTGGTGTACATACGTTTTCACTGTACTGATATATATATATATATATATATATATATATATATTTTTTTTTTTTTTTCCCAATATGTAATTACATCTGTTAACAATTAAAATACACTGTTGACACATTCCTTACACCTTAACCCACTCTTAAACCTACCCAAACCTGTCCCTAACCTTACCAGTATCCCACCTCAGTAGCAGCCAAAGTGTTTTGCAATACAATATGAACACAGTGTGCTTAATTTTAGATACATAGTAGTTAAGGGCACCTAATATAAAGTGTAACCATGTCAGTTGTGTTGCTGACTAAGGGAGGGTCAGAGACATCTTGAACTGCATCAAAAATATCTTAATTTGTGTTCTGAAGATAAAAAAGGTCTTGCACGTTTGGAACGACATGAGGGTGAGTAATAAATATTTTCATTGTGAGGTGAACAATCCCTTCATTAATGAAGTACGGTATGTCTCATTTAACTGAAATGTGTCTGTTTCTTCAGGAGAAGGCATGGGAAGCTCCTTGGCTGAGGATGGAAAAGATGGCCAACACGCTCACTTTGAACTACTGTCAGTGTCTGCTGCGTATGGAGGAGTACTATGAGGTCATCGAACACACAACTGACATCGTTAACCAGCACCCTGGTCAGAGCTTAGTTTTACCGTCTTTACTGTATGTAAGAATTTATGTACTGTAATTGGTTGACTGTCACCATTAATCAGCCAGTTGATGCCATGTGAATTGGCCTTATAACAAGAAGATGTGTTTCCTGAAGTGAAATGCACCAGCTGAAAGCATTCTCTGTATTTGCAGGGGCAATGAAAGCCTTCTATCTGCGTGGAAAAGCGCACATGGAGGTGTGGAATGAAGCTGAGGCCAGAGATGATTTCATGAGAGTCCTGGATCTGGACCCAGGCATGAAAAAGACAATCAAGAAAGACCTTGCAGTTCTCAAAATGAGAATGGAGTTAAAAAACGAGGAGGACAGACTGAAGTACAAGGACATGTTCACAAAAATGGCGAGAGAGCGAGAGTCTCTAGAGCTGGAGAATCCAGATCAAGAGATTCCAGAGCAAACGTCTCCAGAACAAGAAACAACTCCAGAGGAAACCCTGCTAGAGCAAACAAGTGAAGAACAAACTAATTCAACACAAAGATCTCCTGAGCAAATAACTTCACAAGAATTTTTATCACAAGAAGAAACATGTCCTGCGCTATCAAGCACTGATCATGAGATACCAGAACAATCAACTACTCAGAATGTGACTCCAGAACAATCTACCACGGAAGAAGCTACTCCAGAACAATTAGAAGCAGCGCAAACCTTTCTGGAGCAATCAGCTTCTGAAGAAGCATCACCAGAACACACAACCCCAGAGCCAACCTATCCAGAACAAGCAGACCAAGATATCTTCAGAACAAACGACGCCAGCTGAAATGACACCAGAAAACACCAGTCAATAAGTAATAATCATAAAAATCTTTGATGTGGGATAAAGTTGAACCCTTTGTTGCTTTTCTTTATTCAATCAACATTATAATGTAAGATTTAACTTAGTGTGATTGTAGTTTTCCCAGATCATCCAATAAAATAGTACCCAATCAGTTGCTATGTGGTGGTGGATGACTGAATTATGAATACATTTTTTTAATCTCAAAACTTTATGATACCTCAGTGTGTCCCACTCTTCATGCACAGATATTGCAGAACTATAATGCATTTAAATATTAAATATAAAATTGAGCATTTATCAAATTATTCATAAATGAATCATGTTTGAGTGATTTGAACATTTTAACTGAGTAAAACAAATTATTTGAGTCTCCTGGATTTCTTGTTGCCAAATATAACTGAAAGATTTTGCATTTTCATGCACTGCATTTCAGATTTTCATCAATTCATGAGCCCAGTCTGGGAAACCCTGTACTAATAGCTACATATATGTCAGCACTGACATGATTAATACCCTGAGGTCAAGGTCAATGCATCATAAGACATTATTATAAGGGGATACCCTTGTGTATCTAGTTTCCCATCAGTGTTCTCATGTAAACATTTAATCACCATCCATTAGATTGATTAATGAGAATTAATATTAAATATTAATTAAAAAAAAAAAAAAAAATATATATATATATATATATATATATATATATATTTACACAACATATGAGTCTCATGTAACTTTTCCAAACATTTTATACATAGCATAGCAAAATATATAGACTACTTCCTCTTTCTCTCTCTCGGTGTATGTTTCTTTTAAACACTACAATCTCTGACTAACTGGTAACCAAATATAAAGAAAATAAGCGCAAGTAATGCTTGCTTATGGTATAAAATGTTTTAAAAGGCTCGCAAACACAGTGATGTATTGCAGCATCCCCAAGGGAAGAACAGTGGGAGTATTACAGAGAAAGTCCTGCAGGACCAGCGTACCTCCATCATTGATGCAGAGGAGGTGAGAGAGGAACAGCCCTGCAGTTACTGCCGCTCTGCAACTACTTTAACCCTCGGGTTTTCTGCTGCAATATCACAAGGCACCTGCTTCTTCATTTTTACACGAGAAAACTGCTTTTCCAACGCCTTTTAAGAGGTTTGGGTAATGCTGCTGTGGAAATGCTGAAGTCCAGATGAGGTTCGTCTCTGTGGTTTAGTTGAGTGTGTGGGCAGAGAAGATTGCCTTCCGATCTGGATTGAACTGAGCGGAACTGAATCCATTAAACACGAGCACACAGAGAGGATGACCATATCGACATGGGAGGATAAAGTCACAACGCCTCTCTGACTTGTTTTAATTAGTTGATAAATTGCTAGAAAAAAAAAATCTGGACATATCCATTCGACGTCCAGAGTCATATTAACCTTATGAATAAAACCAAACGCGTTATTTTAAGTAGTGAAAAATAAAATAAATCGTAAACAATGGGAATTTAGCGTCGCCTGACAACTTTGATAATATTTCACATTCGCCAAAAGGAGTTTTTTTTTCTTTTCTTTTCTTTCAGAAACATTAACTTTGGATTTGCACAATGGCAGTAAACACAGATACGGAGTTCGCGAAATCGAATCTGGGGGAGAGCGGCGGAACGCAACCTGCCGAGACCGAGAAACTCCTCGTGACCACCGAGCCCACCGGGGTGAAGACCTCCAGCTCCTTCACGGTCAGCGTCGGGGGTGACAAGGCTCTCGACGTGGATCAGAACGGGCACAGTCTGGCGCTGAGATCCGGATCAGTGGGGCAACTCGCGCCGGCTCCTCTCTCCCCGTCCAGAGAGAGCCTCAGGCGCCCTTCATCGACCGGCAATGCCGCCCAAGAGCAACAGAAACCCAAAGACTACCTCTTTCTGGTCATTTTTTCCTGCTTTTGTCCCGTGTGGCCAATAAGCATCGTTGCATTGGTCTATTCAATTATGGTGAGTCTTACTAAGTTGTAATTGAAATATTTCAAGTCTGGGTGTTTTCTGATTCTGACTGTCAGTCCCACATTGTATGGTAAATATTCCTGTATGGCACCAAATTGTGCTGAAAGTCCAAACAACATAAACCTCTTTCATTTCAATAAACACTGTATAGCGGTTGTATGGCAAGCTGCTCACAGGTTTACCGTACCTTAGTAGCTCTAGAAGGTTTGTCAATATGCTATCTTTTACCAAATGTATATGTATCTATTAATTAGGTTCTTAACTGTTCCAGCATCTGTTAGTCATTTATTCAGCACTAATTTAACTACTTGTGCAAACCGTTTTCTTAGTACAATCTACTTTGTTAGAGACTAGTGTGCATTCTGCTTCTGTTCCATCTAGGCTATCAGTTCCAACTATTTTTTTATTTTACTTTTTTAATTTAACGATTAAAACTAGTAACTAGTGAGCTACATAGTGTCTTAAAAATAGTATATTTATATCTGAATCACAGACCACCATAGAATCCAATGCATTTTTAATCAGTAGCAACAGAACAAGTTACTTGTTACGATTGGGACACTTACCAGCAAGGGAATAAGTACAGTAAAAGTGAAAACAACAGAAGTCACTATATTGATACTAGTCTCTAATTGGATTGTTTATTGACATTTAAAAACTATGTAATAAAATAGATACATTTTGATTAGTACTAGTTTAGATTTAAATTGATTCTAGTCAGGATAATTGCTAAAATGATTTGCCATACTCTTGCAAATCTTATGCAAAAGCATAGGAGCTGCATTGAGAGAGCAGAGCATAGATCCACTGACAGGTGTGATTTACAGCCCTGCATATGCTCGCGGTAAATGGACCTGACTGCGTGCTGGGGAGCTATTCGCCAGAAAATTGGTGCAGACCTCCACCACGCATCAAGCACCTACACAGCACACACTCTAGGGACTGTGAAGCAAAACAGTAAATTAGGAAGCATAAATATGGTGCAAACTGCAAGAAAATGAAAGCAAGCCTAATTTTGATTGAAAGCGTTGTTACAGTTCATACAGTTAGAATAGAATAGAATAGAATAGAATAGAATAGAAACTAATAGAATTATTTATCCCAAAAACATACCAAATAGCATCTTTATTTCTTTCCACATAACTAAAAGTAAAAGTGCACATATATAGGGTGTGGTACCATTTATCTGCATACAACGAAGGCATTGGGTTCATTATATTTTTTCAACTATTTAGCACGATAATGCATTTTATAGATGTTGGGCAGCATTTCTTTTTTTTTTCTTATCCCTCTTAAAAAGAGCCGTGTTAGCAGATTACAGTATGCATTGTTTTTCTAATCAGAGGATGAGTGCTTTTGTTCACTTTTTCATCTTGAAAGAGCTGCGATAACCTCAGCGGGATACAAACGAGACTTTCCAGCCGAACACATCATTTCAGTAAATTTAATAAGACACAGTCAAATTCAGCCTTAAGTGAATTTTTAACCATTGTGTGCTCAGTGTTCATTACAACTTTCTAAGTGTTTCAGTGGGACATGCACTATTGGAGAAACACAAATTAGAGCATTAAATTCTCATCAGTGGGAAGGCGCCATACAAATGTGCTCCGGTTTCATGTAAAGATCAAAATCCTATATAGATTTACAGTAAAGATTACAGCATGATCCCTGCTGTGCCCCTATCAAAAGCCATCCCACTCGACACCCTTTACAGAACCTATGTGTTAAGACAGATTGAATAATTAAACCTGATCTAGGTCTAGTTTTTGAGGCTGTATTGAAAGCTACCAATATTCTACTGCAAAGACCTGTACTACTGACCACACTCATGCAAATAACATCTCCCAGCCTCGTTTGTCCACACAAATACAAATAACCTATTTATCCATGCCAGTAATGACAGCTGAAACCATAGCTACCTGACAGCATCATGAGTCATGATTCTTAACCCTTTTGGTTAGAATAAAATAAAATGAAAAAAGAATTAAATAATAAAAAAGATCAAATTAAATTAAAAATAAATAAAATAACCCAAACAGAATGTGTAGAGGATTTCTGTTTAAGTTCAGATCGGAACTTTTATGTGGGTAAGGCTTAAACTAGAACTGCATTCAAACTAAAAATTCAAGATTTTGTAATTTTTTTAATAAAAACTTTTTTATGTAAAGCTACAAAACAAAAACAAGCCACTTAGAAAAGTAAGACGCAAAAGCATGTTATTATTAGTGTGGTCAAACAATTATTCGTGATTAATCACATCCAAAATAAAGGTTTATGATTACATAATATAAGCATGTGTATTGTGTTTATTTATTATGCATATATAAATTCACACAGTGATATTTTTAAAATACTAATATATGTAATATATAAGGGCATGGGTGTGTATTTATATATAGATAATAAATATACACATTATGCAAACAAAAACCTTAATTTGGATCCGATTACTTATTAATCACTAGTTATTATAATATATATAATATTCTATTCTATGCTGTTCGCACTAACAATGACTAAACCAAAAAGTTCACTTAAGATAACCAGATGATGCACTTTATTAACTGAAGAAATTAAGTGTGCAATGCTGGACATTTCATGCACTCTTCTATAGCAGCTTTCATTACATAGCAAAAGAGGAGGGGGTATCCGAATCTGGGCATGAATGACAAAACAACATTAAAATACTCATCCATCACAGTTAAGTATATAGTACATAAATGCAAAGTGTATGTTGCGTCATTTGGGATGCAACTTTAGTGGCCTCCACTGGTCACAAGACGAAGTCTAAAACAACAACAACAAGAAAAGAAAAAACGAAAAAAAAAACAATGCTACAGAAGATGCGGCATTTGTGTCAGAAGGCTATATGACAATTCCCATTATAGGATGATTCCAGATGCATGCTCCTTTAGCCACATACATTGAAACAGTTCTTTTCAGCTGAGAGTTAGAAAACAATTGTAACCGACAACATCCTAGGAAGGTTTTGTAGTGTAGGCATGCATCCGGAACTCTGAAATCAATGAGCTTACAGAAGCAGTACAGTGGCAAATAAGATGTTGTGGTAAGCTCATGGAAGCTGAAAGGAGTCATTTGGCTTGGCATGGGGAGGTGGGGAGGATTTTATTGGCCAATCTCAGTGCAGGGGGTGGACCAGTAAAGCAGTTACTGCATAAGCTGCAGCTTCTGCTGGTGAAATATGGCAAGCAGAGATGCTGAATGGCTTTGTTTCTGTGTCCGTTACTCTATAACAGGAATCTGTGACTACGATGGGCTGCTATTTTCTGCCTCTCCAGCTTTACAAAAAGCTCATATAGAATAGCTATGGGAAATATTGATGCATTAAGCAGCTTGTTGCTTGTCTCTCAAACAAGCCCCCATACTGTAATATGGTGTCATCATGTTCTCACAATGCTGAGTGAAACATTACATTATGAAAGCAAACAGCCGGTGAGATCGTGTTTCCAAAGCACCTGCTCATGCACTGACAACAAAAGCTTGTTTTCCATGAGCTAAATGGAGCATAGAGACAAATAAATATGAAAAATCAACATAAATTTGTATAAAAAACTTAAAAAAAACTAAAAAGAATACTGAAAAAATATTAACAAAATGGCAGATAGCAGTAAACATTTTTTTAAAATGTTATAATTTAGATAAATGGCAGATATTCACAATAAATTCTAAATAAAGGTTCATTAAATGGATCTATATTCATGCACATGAATTTCACACAAGATTCATTGCAGTTAAAAAAATGTACTGTTTGCAAAAAAAAACAAAAAAACATTCTATGGGGAGCCAAAAGTAGTTATTCTACGGAGCAAACATCTTTTTGAAACCTTTATATTTACGACTGAACACTAGGACAGCATTTTGTTGAAATTATTTTAAAATAAAACACTAGAAATGAAAACCAATTGTAAACAATGCTAAAAGTGAATTCAGAGATTACAACATTCACAAAAAATAATGTGTTTAAAAATGTAACCTTGAAATTAAATTATTAGTGGTTTTAAATTAACTTCAAAGGGAAAGTTTTCAAAAATGTAGATGTTTTGAAGACTGTAAACAAACAGTTGTTGGTAGCCACTGACTTCAATAGTATATTATGGAAGACAATGGCTTCCAGCAGCTGTTTGGTAACCAACATTCTTCAAAATATCATATTCAACAGTAGAAAGAAACTCAGAGATTTGGAAAAAGGTAACTAAACTATTTGGGTAGGCTACTCTTTGAAAGAAGAGCATTAGTTATTGCCTAAGCCTGTTTAATTTTCATTTAATTGCCTATTAATATAGTTGCAGTTTTATACAAGTATCTATTGCACTTGAAAGTGGTTTACTGCTATTTTGAGTCAAATTAAAACTAAAATATTACAGTCTTGAAAACAAACGTATTTTGGACTTCGCTATGCACCATTGTGCAGGTTTTTTTAACAGTCATTCCTCCCTCGCCGCTGGCATGGCTGTTTATAATTAATGGCTCAAGCTTGTGAGGGAAAGCTAAGAGCTCCTGTTCCCTCCCAGGCTGCAGCAGGACATGTTGAGAGGGGGAGGGGAGCGTCCTTGTGTGTTTGTGTGACATACAATGAAAGGGAGAGAGTGAGGAGAAAAGGGGGTCATCGAATCTGCCCAGAAGAATTGCCCAAGACTTTTCAGTTCAAGAGAAATATATTACAGGCCAAAGCTCCTGGGAATCTGTTTTCCATTTGCAGTGTCACGGGACACACCCCTCCTCTACTCGGAAAAGCCGCACACAGCCCATTACAATCCACTGGCGTTTCGGAGCATTCTCCAAACCGCAGTCAGGCAAAATGCGTCTCAAAACACAAAGAGCCAGAAGCCTTTTACGCGGCTGAATCACGACACGTACTGCAATGTCATCATTGCTAAACGAAAGAGATTGAAACGCCAGAAGGGCAGATGGCATTTTACTACACCGTATCTTCAAAAGGCTGATTGAAAGCGCTGATACAGCTTTTCGCAGTGATTAGACTTGGAAATCAATAACGTTGTGCTGCTACAGCCACATATTATACCCCTGCTAGGATGTCAGAGCCAGTCTGCAGTTTTTAAACCGAGACGATGGGCAGGTTAGCAGAGAGGGAAGGGTACAGGTCTTGCCTTAAAGTGCCGTATGATTTTCTACATACGCAAAACAGACTCTAAAGCCTATTCCTCAAGACAAGGATCTTAAATGTTGCATGAGTCCCACAGTTGTCTCAAGTGTTTAATCTGGATATCAACACTGAGACATGTGGGTGAGAACTCGCTCAAACTGTCCTTTGGAAGTATTAGTTTCTCTATGCGTATTTACTTTTCATAAGTTTGGTAATCCAATATATTGATGATAATCCACAGAAATATAAAAAAATATAAATATATATAAGTGAATAAATATATATTTTCACCAAAAATAGCATTTATTAATGTTTCTTAGGCATAAAATCAGTGTATTGGAATGATTTTTTTAAATCTGGAGACTGTAGTAATGGCTGCTGAAAACAGGAATAAATTATATTTTAAAATTTAAAATTGTAATATTTCACAATATTACTGTTTCTGTCAAATAAATGAGCCTTGTAGAGCATAAAATACAATTGTTCTTAAAAACAAAAAAAATTGAGCAGTACTGTACATATTTTATTTAAATATTTTTTGTTATGTTAATTAGAAAATGCCATTTTTTAAACAACCATTTTTTCTTAATAGATAAACATTCAGATTCTGGGAGCTGTATGAGCAGAACTGAATACTGTGGCTCTAAAGGCAACAGGTAAACTGCAGCGTGACATTGAGGAAGCAGAGACTCCCTGTGGGTGAGGGAAGAGTGTGTGTATGTGATGGGGAAAGCTCTTCAGTTTCTCCAACAAAACCAGTTTGATAAAGCTGTAATCTTATCTGCTGCTGTCCTCCTGAACGCTCTAAGTGAACGCTGAAGACATGATTAAGAGTATAATGGTTCCACAGTCGGCCTTTCAGACTTTGGTGTACATTCATCGTGGATGAATGTGATGAATTTGAAGGCAACTTCCCACTGTTTAGTACTTTTTGTTTAAGGATTTCTGAGCCATATAATGTTTTGCTTTTGCAAGTATTTATATATGTGTATATATTCCCCAGCACTATCTAAAGTATTATGGCAGAGTCCCTTAAATTTTTTTTTTCTCAACTTGACAAAGATCATAAATGGAAAGTGTACCCTCTTGTTGATCAAAGTAATTCTTTCAACTGTTTAACATAGAAGAAGATACAGTAATTTAAAGTATGTTGGGATGCATACAACACTGGAGACTACCGACTTCCATTACATGGACAGAATTGTTTTTTTTGTTCTTATGTTACACAGAAGTCAGTCAGTTATACAACATGAGGGTGATTAATAACAGAATTTGGAATTATTTGGGAGAACAGTTTTTCTCTTTGGCAATACCACATGTAACTACCTTAAATGTAGTAGCACATCATTACAGGAGCGGTCAAGTCCAAAGGTGCTGAACTGAGGCTGAATCACAAAACTAGTGTGAAAATATTGACTTTTGTGAAAATGTGTGAAGACTGTTAAAAAACAGTCACATCTTATTATAGATCAAAGACATCAGCTACAGTTAGTTATCTACTGCTTATCATGGTGATAAAAAACTATTTTGCTCGCATTTTAGAGAAACCAAATTAATTCGCCATCATCCACAAAACAAAACAAGTGTAGAAAATTAAATTGGAATTCTTCAAAATTATCTAAATTTACACTGTATCATATATATATATAAATGAAATCAGATAATAGTATATTGAGCTAATAAACCTTCAAATTATTTTATTTCAGCTGTATATATTGTTTTATTCATTATACTGTAATGTCATAAAAAAAGAAAAACTAAATAAAAAAAGTAAAAAAAAAAAAATAATAATAATAATTCTCAAGCGTTTTTAAGGCCTCGCCCACAACCACTGACAGATTATGCAGAATATGCATATTTCCGCCATATTTATTTAAACTTTTTTTTTGATTGGATTTAAAAGTGAACAAAAGCATACATTTTCTCTTGACATGAAAGTCACAGAGGATGATGGTGAGCAGTAACTCATTATTTAAAGGGACATGCACCAAAATTGCTCTCTATTTTTGACAGGGTAAAAAGGTGGTTGTTTTACATGACCATTAAGAAAGTATGCTGCAGACAAAGAATCTTATTAATATTAATAAATTAGCATCAATATAATTTCACTTCGTCTTTATAAACTGTAAGAAAAAAGAAAAAAACCTACAGTTTCACAAGTTCTGAATCTCATACTCTCTACAGTACACCCTGCTAAGATAGAAATGCTTTTGGGAATTGTGCCGTACAGATTAAGTACTACTTACTTGCAGCTTAAGTTCTACTTAGTGCTTTGGCAAGCTGATCAAAGTCCATTCAGCACCTTGGACAGCGGCATCACTCCCAAGACTCCGGACTTTATGATAATGAGATTACGTCACATCGCAAGACGAAAAACCACGCCGACAAGATGGAGAATGGAATTAGCATTTGAGTGTGGGGAGATTGGTTGGCCACTGTGTCAGAGCCTTTTTCCTGCACAATCTATTGCTCGGTATTGATTACTTTAATGCAGTCTACTGGAGTGGCTCTCCCTAGGGTACACTGACTATCTAATGGGTGGCTGTGGCATAGGGCTGCACTAATAAGGAAACACGCTTATCATTTCTCCTCATGCTGTGTCCAAATCACTTAAACTATTCACAGTGTCACCTCTGACCCTTTGCTTCCTAGCCTGCTGAATTTCAATCTGAAACCTGAAAAAGAACACAAAGCCTGTTATAACAGATTAAACTGCATATATCTGTAATGAGAATTGGGACACTCTCTGGTTTTTGTCTTGTTACAGTCCAGAAACAGTCTACAGCAGGGGGACATGGATGGCGCAAGACGCTTGGGACGCTTGGCTCGCCTGATTAGCTGTGTGGCCATCATCGTGGGCCTCCTTGGCATCATAATTTATGTAGTCGTTACAGGTATGTCGCATTACAAGCATTTATTTCATCATCTAGCCACTATTTAACAATATAGATGTGACACCCTTCATTATTTTTAGCCATTTAATCACGAGTTGTTCAAAAACGTATGCCAAACTTGATGAAATTCATATAAAAATGTTGTTTTGATGCTCTTTAATGTGGTTAAAGTAACGTCGTTGCTGTAATGTAACAATTATTTTCTGCAAAAAAAAAAAAAAAATTATATATATATATATATAAAAATTTTCATGAATAGGTAGTAAAAAAAAAATTACATTTATTTGAAAGAGGTATTTTGTAACAATGTATCAGTCTTTACACTAATTTCTCCAATTTAATGCATTCTAGCTCAAAGAAAATCAATTTCTTAAAAAGAAAAAAAAAAACCATGAACCTTGAAAAAAAAAAATGAACCTTGTTTTACTAAAGTAAAAATTATTTTTTAAAGTCAAAATAAAAAGCTTGTCAAGACAGTCATTTATGTAACAGAAGAGATGAAACTAGTTTCTTGGCCGAAAACAATGGAGTGGTTCACATACTATAGTTGATAATATATACTATATCTGATAAGTTTAATGTATTTCTATACTCAAGTGTTGCCGTTATGATTCATATGCTCTTTTTCTGCTCTATCCTCAGTAAGTGGATAGTGAAAATACGAGGTATAGTAAGAACAAGAAACCCATCTACAGCACTACTGCAAACAAAATAAAAACCTCACCCATGATGTAATGAAAATAAGATCTCCCTCTTAACAATAAAGCCACAAAAGAGAAAAAGAAACGAGGACTGTAGCAGCGAATCTGATTAAATAGCAAAAATGCATGCAGTAGGTTAGCATGCTCAAAAAACTCCCATATGTTAAAAAGAACAGTAATGGCTTGCATTATGTAAATGAGAAACATTGCTGTTGTGGCAAGAACTCGACTGAGGATGACACAAAGGACAAGGGGACTTTTTTTTTTTCCTTTTTCTTCAATGATGGTCTATGCCCGGCAAGCTGCATTTTAGCCTTATACTACTCCTGGTTGATCTTGCATTTGAAAATTATGCACAGAAATATTTGCAACATAACTACTGATGTATGTTTTATAAAAAGATTTGTATGTGGAGTTTAAGTGATGGGAATGAACTATAGGGATGACAAGTCTGTTAGATAAAATCCTTTTCAGACTTAACAGAAATGGTCATTGGGGTTGGATATTTCATTTTTGTTTATTTATTTTGTATGTTTTGATTATTAAAAAAAAAAAAAAAAAACAAAAAAAAACACATGCATGCCTGATCCTGTGTGTGAACAACTGTCAATATTTTTCACTACTGTGTTTTTTTATCTGTAAGTGTAGTGGGTATTTAAAGAAAGGGAATGTACATCAAGGTCTAGTGTATCAAATGCTAAAGTCTTTCAATGGCACAGTGTTCATTTATGGAGAGCTGTGCTCCACTACATGTCCCATACTAGCATAGATTCTCTCAGAGAGGTAGACAGAAATGTTACGCATGCCAGCCCTCTCTTTCCTGACAAAAACTGCTGGAGCACGGACTTTCATCTAAAGGCATGCAACGGCCAGCACCATTCTGTGCCAAGACCTTTATATCAGTATGCTAAACAAATCACACAGGACTATTCATCTTTACAGGACAGAATGCCAGTTCCCTATCATAAATCTCCCAATTTATCCCCTTAATAATATGAGATATATATGAACATATTTATAGAAATATTTAGGCATGCTGTGGGTGGACAAAACTTTTTTTTCTTTTTCTAAGTCTTCACCCAGAATGAGCTGGTGTGTAAGGGACTTCTCACAGTGTTTATTGCATCTCTGTGATTGCTAATTCTTCGATCTGCTGATATTAAAACGAGAACATTATACAATCAGAGGTACAGTTACATAACAGCACTTCTCGGGCTAGTTAGACCGAGTGACAGTTAAAAAGGAAATGTCTATTGACGAGCTTTATTCATACTGAATTAAGTATTTTACTACCCTGTCATAGATTTCAATGCACTTTATCACTTACTTTAACAATATTTTCACTTTTGTATCCTAAAAGTATACTTTCTTGTATAATCTCCTAAAAATAGACTGTTAGTACCTAAACACCTAAGATGACTGTTTAATTTATAAGCATTATGCAGTACTGTTTTCTGCTTCTCATAACACTTTTTGTTCACTACAAGCAATTATGTTACGGTGTTGTTCATAAAACCCATTATGCCAATATGAAGGAGATGCAAAAATGCTGCTATGTGTCTTAAAACTGTGATTTATTATGTACAACTTTGCATTCTTTGCTCACTTGTATATCTGTTTTTCTATGTTAGGTTACTGTGTAAGTGTGAAATAAACATTAACATGCATGGTCCACAACTTGCTTGCAGTTATTGATCGTGTACAGCGCAGTAGCAGAGAAACATCAGCAAGGAAACGATTGCATTAGCAAAAAGCAAAATGTGAAGGATACTACACACACACACACAAAAAAAACGCAGCTAGACAACAGCTTCCAAAGCACATATGCACCAGCTTCATTTTTCATGCTACTGACTATTGCTGTTGTAAATAATGCATGGCTAAGGAAATGGCACAAGATCTACTGGCTGATTTTGCACTTCCCTGGTTCTCTGATCTCTAAGTATGGCCTTCTGCCCAGCCTCACTCCAGCACTCAGCACTAACAGCCTTCTCTCGCTCACTGTGACACAAAGTGTTTAAGCACTCGCAAATCTAGGCACCAGAATGAGACTAAAGTGCCATTATTAGTCATCTAGCATCACAATCCCGTATGGTTTTATTTTCAAAGAGCTTTTTGTCAGCTAAAAAGTGTCAGTCGTGGCCTAATGGATAGGGAGTTGGACTTGTAACCCAAAGGTTGTGGGTTCAAGTCCCAGGTCCAGCAGGGATTGTGGGTGGGGTTAGTGAATAACCAGCACTCTCTCCACCTTCAATACCACGACTGATGCGAGAACCTTGAGCAAGGCACCATTCCCCCAACTGCTCCCCGGGCTGCCCACTGCTCCGGGTGTGTCTTCATGGGGTGTGTGTGTGGTTGACCACTTCTCACTGCTTTGTTTGTGCACTTGGATGGGTTAAATGCAGATCACAAATTCCTAGTATAGGAAACCATACCTTGTCACATCCTTTCCTTTCCTTTAAAAAAAATAAATAAATAAAAGTGCATTTATTTTTAAGATATACATATTACTGTAAGTATGCACTATCACAGTCTCAAAATAAAATGTGATTTATATCACTGACTGAGCGAAAAACCCTGACATGGATATTTGTGATGTAAAACAATGGCTCTCAAACAAAAGCGCACTCAAGATGACTTAAAAATGACTTTGAGAAAGAGCAAACAAACATAAAAAGCTCATTCACTCAAATAGTTTTTCTTTAAAAACACATGGTCTTGTAACTCAAAAACAGGAGTTTAAAACATCAGCCTAATTTCCACAGCTGGAAAAGCCATGTAAATGTAAATCTCCACGAGCATACATTTTTATGAATATTCATGCAACGCTCCAAAATATTTTATCAGGGAGGCTTTAAAGATTGAGAACCACTGATCTAGAACACCTTTATTTCCAGTGCGAAAGTCTAGGAAATTCTCACCCAGCTAGTTAGGTTTTGCATGCACTGGGTGGCATTTCCATATTCCTCTTGTGTGGGTTAAAGCGTGGTTAATTTGATTTTTCACAAGTACTGTAGTGCATGTTTTTGCATCAATATCTATTTTGGTGCAGTAACAAACACACCAATAAATCAATGTCCTCTTTATAGTTTAGTTCAAGAGTAGGGATGATCCCAACAAAGAGTGCAAAGTAAGAAACATCCTGGGAAGTATGTTGGGATTGTCACTACAGTTGGCCTGGAGTAACTTCAGGTTAAATGTCTCGCTCAAGAGCACAACGGTGACAGAGTAAGATTGTGATCTGTCTCCAGTTTCAGACTAACGGACTACTCAGCATCTGTAACGTTCTGGAAAGCCGCCCCGGAAACCAAGAATTACATGACCCTCCTTGCTCGCGCGTTACTAAACAGCTGCAGCTATTGACGAAATTAAGCAGAAAGCACTTCATTGTGTAGTGCTGCATTCAGAGAACAGGTCTACTTTAGTAAAAATAGAGTAAAAACCCTAAAATATTACAGAACCATCATACCTCAAAATTCATGAATAGCAGAGCAGGTAATGAGTGTGATGTCCCTGGTAGGGGTCTCATCATGAGAACACTAGGAAAGAACAAAATAAGGCGACATACAGAGCAAAATAAAAAAACAGTGTGGAGATGACAAAGATTTATTCCTTTATTCTCTGGGCTGGTGTAAAGAGAACATGTTTCAATCAGCAGGGGAAGTGGGGAGGCTTCCTGTGGAGTTCTGTGTGTGGCTTATTAGATTCCAAATGACTGCTGCAGCACCTCTCAATAACCTCTCAACAATAAGGTACCTAAATTTGTGACTTAATCTACAATAGGCATCTTTGAGATATTTTAGTGCTATTGCCACAAAATCCATCAATATACAACAAACTCTAAAAGGAGAAAAGCACCTTCTTTGGTGATTTGTGATGAACCTTTGGTCAATGAGGCTCATTTCATCTGGAAAAGATACTCAGTCCTTTGACATTTGCAGTGCATTTCAGGGCACTTGGTCAATGTATGGACTGGAACAGCAGGAGACTCATGTGACCTTTAGATAATGGACCAGTAGGGAAGAAAGGAAGGAGGAGGAAAGACCATTCTAGTTTATTGTTTTGGGGAAGCTGATGTCTCCATTGAGTGATAATATTGAGTTTGAGTGAACATCACTCTCTTTATGCATCTATGGAAATGTTGGCCTCAGGCAATCAGAATCTACTGGCGTATAGCTCCAGACGCAATAGACTCAGCAGAAATGTTTACTTTAATAGATGGCACATCATTTGTAAACAAGACTTCCAATCCTTCCTTCTCTTTCCTACAAACCTGCTGCGTAAAGTGCTGGTCTTACCTCTACATGTAATCCCTGTGCTAGTTTTTCATTCGCCTGGATCGATGCTTTTTAGCTTGTATATTCATCATGTTAAAGCTCTGGCCTGCTTCTGTCTCTCACGCTCCAGTTCCATAGGAGTTGCCGTGTGGATACAAGTCAGCAGACAAGCGGGCTGCAAGCGCTTCTTGGTTTACCCAGATATTCTTAACTTGAACCTGCTCTTAACTTAAAGACACATCAGTAAAAGCATAAAGAAACAGCCATTTGAAAGAGAGGGGTTAGACGTGTCAGGCGCTGCAATGCAAGTGTTTTATTTTTGGACTCCCGTCTCCAGTGTAAAATGTCAATTAGAGAGTTTCGAAACACCTAAAAAATAGAAGCTTTAGAGGACAGAACCCTAGTGTTTGACACACATTTTTAATATCCTGTATATGAATAATTTATTAATTCACAAAGCACACAGCATGATGAGAAACCCTCTTACTAAAAGGATCATCAAATTAAAACCCTCTTCCGATTAATAATATACAGGGACAGCACAACGCAAAGTTGATGCATCCACAGCATCGCTCTCGTCTCGAAGCCACTGTGTTATAATATGCTCATCGAAATCTATTCCTGTTAGTAATTTTGGTCTCCGGTCCCAGTTCACATCTGAACAGCGCATAGTTTGTAGTACAGAAACAAAAGAAGGCTGTTAGAGCTAAACCCCTCCCGATGCTAAATACAAATAAGGTCCATGCTGGCCACAATCAATCCTGTTACCAGACTAGGCCAGGTGGGTTTCTGCTTTGTGGCCCCAATGGTCCAACTCTCATTGAGCCCTTTCTCAAGGCTTCGCCTCTGATCTGCAGAGCACCCCCCAAAAGAAGTCGGTTAGCTCCCCTTTCTGTCAGTGAAATGCATACAGCAGCAGAAGGATGGTGCAGATGCCGATGACTCCTCCCAGAATTAATGAGTCTCGTCTCTTCCTCAAGTTGATCCTCTGTATTAGGTTATTGATGGCAGGGAAACGATCTGAAGTAGGGGTCAGTTAAGGAAATACAGGGATACGGTAGATTGCATTGCCTTGAAAACAGACAGCAAGTATTTTTCGTGGCCTACACTCTTAAAAAATAAAGGTGCGTAAAAGTTTCTTCGCAGCAATGCCACAAAAGAACCATCCCTTTCTTACCTTTTATACAAATAACCTTTTGTGTATCAGATTAAGACAAAAAAGGTTCTACTATGCCATAACCTTTATTATTAAGAGTGTACTACAATTTAGGTCTTACGATTCTGATAGACCACATTTAACAGTGTTAATAAATTATTCTAAAGTAGGCAGATACCAATAAACCAATATTGCACCGATACATCATGCAGCCCTAATGCATCCGTGCACGTTTTGCCGAAATCAAGGATACTGGCCAGGGTGTTGACTCTGCTCTGTATAGACTTCAAAAAACCTCGCTGGGAGGTCATGTTCTCCTTGGTTGCCATTGCAATGCTGTGGACACAAATAAGTGAATAAATTAAAACAGAAGAGTAGATTTATTGGCACTGGCCCATCATAACACATATGCACTGGAAGTGGTCATCGCGTCAAGGACGCAGCAGCTATCAGGACTGCAGACGCAGGAAAAAGTCCCTCAAAGACAGCAAATGTCTCTTTCACTAGGTTTGATTTCAGACAGGAAGGCAGAAGCTGCATTAATGTAATGCTCCAGAGACGTTAGCCGCACACAGCTAGAAACCAAAAGCATGCAGAAAAGTGACCAACCATTACATATCCATTTCCCTCGACACTGCAGAAAGCGAATACCTCATATTTTGGACAAATCAGAGGTTTTCTTGCAAAAGCTATTATTTGTCCTGGCTTAAGGCATAAATGAAAATTCTGTCACCGTTAACTTAAACTCATGCCATTTTAAACTTGCTTATGACTTACTTTCTTTCATGGATCACAAAACATGAAGAATGTACTGTTTATCTTTTCCATGATTGCCATGGAAACATAAGCTTTTAAACTTGAAAATAAACGTGTCTTTTTACAAAGCTTAATAAGACCGAAATGGGAAGCACAATTGTTTAGGATTGTTTTATAATAGATAGAACATTAGAAAGGTTTGGACCAAAATGAGGGACAGTTAATACATTTTTAGGTGAAATATCCCTTTAATGCATTTTAATTCTGTATCGCTGAATGCTGCAATTACTCTGTTGGGTAGGTTCGGTCCCAGTTTTCTTCAGCTGAGTCATGCTTTCTTGTTCCTAGTGGAGAAGATTAAATTGCTGAGCGACACTCCAACTCAGTGCAAACCGAAGCACTAGCACCCATTAAACTTCTGTCTTCTCTACTCTGCGGAACAAAAGCCATCAGATATAGTTCACCACAAAGTGCTCAAACAGACCCTACACCTCAATCATAATGAACAGGAGAGCTTATCCATCACACCCACATAAAACAGACCTGAACCAGAATGCGTTTGAGGCAAAACCTGTGAAATCAGAGCAAGACAACGCAATTTGAAAGCAGCGTGCAATGCACTGACTACTGATACTTTCTTGATCTCTGAGGATAAATTAGGCAGCCAAACTCCACTCGCACAAACAAGGCATAAAGCACATTAAACAAGACAGCTCACCCTGAGGGAACAAAAGGTCTCTGGTGTCTTGTACTCCTAGGTGCCCTCGGTCACAAACAAGGAGTTATTTTGATCTAACCTGAGTTTTTGTGGTGACACCCCTATACAGGCCCTTTATCATGTTTAACTTTTTTTCTCTGCCCACATTCCTGAGCATCGGTGAAGAACACAAAAGCGTAATCAAACTCCTAAACTTTATATTTGGTTGTGTATGCTATATTATGACTTCTGTTTGCTATTTTTTGGGACAGATGCAAGACCAATCTGACATCATTAAAAGAGAAATGTAATCGCCCACACTCCTCAGAGATCAGAGTTATGATGAAACATTAAACAATGAGCTCTCATCCTGGTGGCTTCTGGCTGTGGGTGGTACAAAGGGAAGATAATGATTATAAGCAGCTGATATAGCAAAATTTTTTTGCTTGAATAAGACCGGGGTGGGATAAAAAGAGCTGCTCAGATCAGGAGCCGACTTAATTAAGCACCAGTGCCGGTTGCCAGCTGTGGGGTTCCCCTAGGTGCGGCAGTTAAAGTGTAGGCTGCTCTCATTAACCAGCATAGATCTGCAGTGAGGGAAAGACGGTGGTGCCCAGCAACACAATATTCACTACTAAAGCACATCAGAAAGAAGGCAAAACTGGCGGATTCATGCAAATGAGATGCTTTTCTGTTTGTTTCCTTTAAAGGGATAGTTCACCTTAAATTATACTGATTCATTGTTTACTCGTCCCATGTTGTTCCATACCTGAATGACGTACTTCCTTTTACAGGAATAATAAGAACATTTTTTGTCAGGGGAGTCTAGTGTTGTTTTGGCCCAAAGTAATTATAATGAACTAAAACCAAATATAAACATTTTAGTTAAACCTGAAAATATATAAAATATAAACATTAATTGAAAAACATCAAGTAAATGAAAGGGAAAGCACTAAAATTACTAACTGGAAATAAAACTAGACTTATTTATTAAATAACACTCTTCCAGTTTCCCTTTTGATTTTCCCTGTAAAACACTAATTTTTCAAAACTGAGAAAAATGAGGTGAGGGTTAATAAATGACAGCACTTTTATTTAACTTTATAGTCTAAATCCACTAAATGCAAAAACAGTTTGTTTGTACAAATACAACTGGAAACTGTTGCCATTTATGAGTGTATATCTCGTTTAAGAAGTGTTTGAACTGTTTGTATGAAGCTAGACTCACCTTATTGTGTCATCAATAAGCCGATCGGAGCTGTAAGGACACAAGGAAAAAGGCGTTTAGTTAATGATAACCAGGTGAATTACTGGAGTCCTCTCTCATCTCTGAGAGTCAGGGTGAAGGAATCAATCGATGGCAAACATGCAGTGAATGCTGATTACTTCACATAGACACCAGAATCCTTTTCAACAAATCTAATTTAAGAAGCATTACAAAAAAGGACTATTACCAGCATTGTCCATGGTCAACACTACAAGGCGAAAAATATTTGAACACTCATTGACTACATTCAATATGCTTTTGCCAATTTTAGAACCAATTTTAAGCACCTATTAATAATGTTAATAATAGCTGAAATCTATTAATCATGCTAGTACATTTTTTCCAATCCGTAACATAAATACAACTACCAACAACTCTGCTTTAAAAATGCACACCTTAGAAGCAAAATGCGTAAATCAAATCCCAGTCAAAACGTAACAGACGATACTGGTTGCATATGGTGTGGGAAACAAATAGATTCACAGATCGCAACTGCAGTTATTGCCCAGAAAAGACAATTCTCTTATGTGTCAATGAAATTATCTTTCAGAAACAATTCTTCAATCTTGCATTACTGTCTATACTGGAATGTCTCATTCCCACACCGTGGTCATTTTTCTTCCCGAAAAGGAGATGCAGGCCTGCAGGGTGGGAATGAAATTCTATGCTGGATTAAAATCACATCTTCTGTCAATTTAGATGACAAAGTCTCAGGGCCGGTGAGACCTCAGGGGAAAGAAAGTCCTCAATTCCCAGACAAATGGTTTTCGATGTGACAGAGACCTCCGATTTTGATTACACAAGCATAAATGAGATAGCGGATTCTCCTTCCAATGCCTATGAACTCTTTCTGTCTGCAGGGTTTGTCAGAAGCGGCGAAAGAAATCTGGCACACGCAAACAGCAGCTAGGAGAATCGAGTCTAATGGTCCTCATGCTGTTCAGCCACACTACTGCAAAACAGGTCTCGGTCTTCACAGGCCCGTGAAGAAAAGAAAAGGTGCAGCAAAACTGATGCAAGACGCTTATGACTTTGATTGATCAAGAAGACAAAACACTGAATTGGCAAAGACAAAGTATCCAAGTTGTCAGCTAGACTAATCATTATAAATTGTCCCAGTGGATGCTAATGATGCTGATTTTGCACAGTTTAGTTTGCAATTAGTGTGGCAAATATTTAGCATCCTGTGGGATTTGACTACACAGGTTCCTTTACCATCATCTGCATTTTATCTTGATAAATAATTGATAAGTTTTCCTTAAGCCTCATTAATCTACATCACCGGCATCAGACAAACATCCACCTGGTTTCCTACCCCAAAAATTACATTCAAATGAAATACATTAGCTAGTGAGAAAGTTAGTGAGAGGACAATGCAAAAACTTCTAATATATTCAAATATAGCCGGGTCATGCCATTAAGCCTCATCTATTTTGAACTCAACAGCAGGGCTATTAGTTCAATTAGATTAGCTAACATCACACATGACTGCCAATCTGAAAATTATGCTGATATAATTTAAATTTGTAAAGCTTTCAGCAGAGCTTGGGTTGCTGACGTACATATCTGGACTACAGGGAGTATTTTATTTTGCACATCAAAGTAGAGCTCTTCACAGAGAAACCATTTTATTTTAAATGGTTAGCTGGGTCCGGGTCGGGTCCACACCTATTACTTCGGGTCCCGGACCTGTTTAACACTGTGTGTAATACCTGAGATGATCGGAAAACACAGCACCTGCCAGAGACCACCGACACTTTGCATTAAAATTATTCTGTGCGTTTTTGAAATAAATAAATAATTGCACAGAGTCTTTTACAACCAACAAAAGGTATCGTTATTGTAGTTTAAAAGGGTAAACAGTCGAAGCTAAATTAAGATGGAGAAAAAAAAGTATGCATTAGTCATTCGTCACCGACCGAGACCACGAGTAACTATTACAGCTAGAATAGTGGTTTATGAAGGGTCTTTCTGTCGGCAAGAGAGAAGAACAGCCTAACATGGATGTGAATTTATTGGCAAGGAGGTTTGTACGCGTCGCAGAGAGAAGGCTAATAGTAGTTACGCCAAAAAGTTTTTTTCTCCCTTCGCAACTTATTAATAGTTGTTAATAGCAGTTTGCTGTGCAACATGTGCCGATCGGGTACAGTCGGTTCTGTGTCTTCCTAGCCGGGTTCGGGTCCAGGTAGAACATTTAAGGTATTTCTCGGGTCTTCACGGGTTCGGGTACCACTTTAAGATAAAATACGGGTCCGGGTCGGTTCCATCCAGCACATTTATGGGTCTCTTCGGGTTCGGGTACGAATTTTTGGACCCCGTGAAGACCTCTACATCAAAGTTTAATTGTTTCAGAAATTGTTGATAGGGATGTTTAGAAGTTGTACACTACCATTTGAAAATATATTGGTTTTTGAAAGTCTGATTTGCTCAAAAAATATGCATTAATTTAAAAAAAAAAAAAAATAAAAAAAAAAAAAAATACAGTACAAAATAAGATTGTGAAATAGCAACATACATTTAAAATAGGGTTTTATTTCACAGCTCTCTGGAATTCTTGATTAAGACTGTTCAGTCATGACATTTTGAGGCATGTTATTTCCCAGTAACAACCATTTGTCAAAAGCAACAATCATTAACATTGCCATCCGGGTATCTCGCTCTGTCAATTTTATACGCTATCTTAGAACTAACGACTGTATTCAAAATTTAATTGGAGCACTTCCGTATTAATATTACTGTAACATTTCAGCTGTGTTTATCTTCTTTCTATGATGACTTTGTACATCATACTGGATTATAAAATAATGAACATTTTCATGTTTAATCAATTCCCTTATTTTCCTATAATTATTTATGTGGTAAAAAGCTGTGTAATAAGTGATGTGGCTGTACCATATTCCTTGAATGTTTGTCTAATTTCAACTTGTTCATTTGTCTCGGCTAAAATCTGCTTGCTAATGACTTCTCTTTACGGAAGCTTTGCGTTCAGTGAGCTAATAACATATTTCAACTAAAATCAATAAACCATTTGCAATTATTTACTTGTGTGGGAAGTAGTGTATTCTGCTTTGTGCTGGGGTTCTTATCACCCTGTTGAAAGTTATTTTGCAATAACAGCTAAATTAATTATTCCTTACACATAAAATGTAGTCATTTCTATCAATGCAAAGCTGCATTTTCAGAAGCATTTACTCCAGTCTTTAGTGTGAACCTGTGTGTCATACCCAGAACAGCGTTATCTGGAAATGCCGTTTAACCCACAACAGCCCCACCCCTCCCTTCACCTGTGAAATACACAAGAGATGTATAAATGGCTTGGTGTATGGTCCTATTCCACAGGGCCCAATAACCAACCCCTAAAGACACACACACACACACACACACAGATATGCGTGTCATACACCCCATAGCTCCCTCGAGGCTTGTGTTTCAAGAAGTGCTCAAAGCAAACAATGTGCTCAGCATTTTATTCGCCAATTAGGATTGATACTGATAATGTTTCAGAGAAAAGACAAAAATCAAAACAAAGCAGTGAAGTCATTAGATCATTGTCTCCAGGGTTAAGGAGGAATGCGAGTATGAACAATCTGACTTCCTGATATGACAATGCCTGGGAAAAGAACCCATTTATTATAAAAAGGATTTATTATACCACTTACGCGGTAAAAAATGTAATCTGCTTTGGCTTCGAAACTAAGCTAATATCTAATTGTCCAAGCAAAATGCAAACCTTTAACCCAAAATGAAATAAACTCATCGAAATGAATCTTTCAATCTATTCAGTGTTAATTTATGCAAACACATGCAGCACACTGCTGGTCCTGGACTGACGTGTAGCCTTTCAGGGCAAGTCATTTCCTGAGCTGCTTAATGGATTCAGGCATCGTATTGATGTATTTGATATGTTTAAATTTATCTCGGAAATGTGCAAAAATAACAGTCTAAGCCTTAACAGAATACAGTTAGGACTTACAATTCATGAATAAAAAAAAACCATCAATACTTAACATACTGTGTGCCAAAATATTGCATAAAAAAAAAATGTCTATGAAGGTCAAACTAAACACATGTTACTAAACTCCAAGTCTAACATTAAACTAACGACTTTTAATTAGCTTATATAAAGAGGCTTTAAGATGTCTCTATCAAAACACATACAGCCCACCTGTGTTAGTTTTACCCATCTGATACCAGGATTGTGCTATAAAATGTGCACTGCTGCATCTGGGAGGGGCGCCAAGGTCCAATTCTTGCAGCGTAATTATAGGCTGAGACAAGCCCTGGATTTAGTTGAACTTACTATAGTTCTGTGTTGGCGGCGAGACAGACAGGCAATGGATAGATGTCAGGGTCTGGCGCAATATACGTGACAAAAAAGCTTCACCGGTGCAGAAAACTATCCCTAAATCTCGCTTTCTGCAGTCATTAATGGGTACATTAGCATAAAGATAATTTAAAACCATTCTTTCTTTACCTTTCACTGTCTTTGCAATCTTCAGTCTCAATGTTTTCTGAAAACCTTTTTACTCACGGCTAAGAAGTAAATTTTTTTCTTTTACAATTCATTTTAAGCTGTGGGAAGCCCCACCCTTTAAGAGCTGCTGTAAAAACCAATGCTAGGGACTGGATATTTAAAACGGGTTTAAAATTAGGAAATGTACTTAAATGAGCCCTCATCGTCAGTCATAAAGCCAGTCTTGCTCTTTTTCCCTGAAGCTGGCACAGAAAGGAACCTTGCTGTCTCATCAGAAAATCCACCTCATTGTTATTGGCCGACCTATGCGAGGTAAGATTTATTCCCCAGCTCCACAGAGCTGACAGAAGGAGAATGTGAGAGACGTCTGAGCCCCAGGCAGGTGAGCTCCATCTGCTGGATCCTTCATTCATGGAACTACAGGTGCAGATGTTACCTTTGATATACTGTAGTGTAGATAACATGTTAATATAAAGAGAGTTCATCGGCCAGGACGAAAATTGTGTTGTGTCTGGCCGTATATTTCCAATGACATGGCATGACGTTTGAGTTTTCCGTCTCCCGACACCACAGAGAGTTAGTGAGAAAAACACTGCGGGCTTGATAATGGAAATACAAAAGCTTTTGGCACAAGTTTCTCATTTAATGGCGTGCTTTGTTCCAGTCGCACCATAATGAGTGTAGCATAAATTAGGACTCAAGGTCATTGGCTTTTTGCTAAACTAACTTTTAAAAATTTTGGTGGGAAAGTCACCCTGCTGAATCCCCACATCCAGACAGCTAGAACAAGAGTCTCTTCTAGATGAGCTAATGGACTGTTGCTGCACGGGCACAATTCAAATGCATTTCCAATGCAATAAATAAATGGACATCTTGGAAACCATACAATGCTCTGATCCCAAGTGTCCACCTTAAGAACAATAACAACTTCCTACAATATGATAACAGCTTTAAAAATGGAATCAAGGGATTCCAAGGCATAATGTAATTGTATTTAAGTAGAGAATGGATCAGCAACCCATAGGGGGCATACAGAAGTATAAATTATAGCACATTAATCCAAAACAAAAGAGAGAGGAACATTTTGTTAAGAATTTGTGGGTGTACTTGTTATAGTGTAATAACACTGTTGTTACAATGTAATTAACAAAATGCACTTTGTTAGTGCAAAAGTTTGGTTTAGAGTTAGTTTATTGTGACCATGCATAATTTACTGTTATGACAACAGTATAGTAAGCACATCTCAACTGCAAGTAAAATCTTAACTGAACCTCTCTTTGGCTTTCAAAACAGTAAATACCACAGTGCTTCCTAAAAAAACTAAAACTGAACTTACTAATATAAAACAAAAATGGCATTTCATGTTAAAAAGTTTACAGAGCCATATGCTAATCAAATTCTGAAAATGACTTTCAAAGACTCTCATTAACCTGCAAGCTGCATCTGATAGGAGTGGAGTCGGGACAAAACTCACACAGGCATGACTGCAGAGTCCTTCTGTCTCCACACACACACACACACACACACACACACACACAAAGAGAGAGAGAAAGGGAGAGCTGTGAGTGAAAATCGAGCCTCCCTGCTTGCCCTGTGCTCGTGTCCCAAGAAAGAAAATGTGCACAGCACTTCAGATTTAGTGCTATCAAGGAGAGCAAGAGGGACGTGACAAACTGCAAATATTAGAGAGCTACAGTTGGGGAAACTGCAGGAGCAATAGGTATCAATAGGTATCCATTTCTGTAAATAAAATACAATATGCACCCTTAATGTATTGTGTGTTCAAAAAAATGACGGGATTTAAAATTACATAATTTACAGAACATATAAAACCGTTTACTACACATACTAATCTCATATCTTTCTGAAAGTTAAGATATTCTTGGATCAACCCAGACATTAAAGCCTGTGTATTTTCAACCAGCTGTGAATAAGGAGAGCTGACCTATGTAATTGCTTAAAGTCTGCTTTGGATATAAACAGTACTAATATGGCCAGGCATTTCCAGTAAATGTATAATGGATCTAGAGATGTTTGTTCTTCATGCACTTAGCATGCAGTGTTTCTGTCATCCACACCATATCAGACAAGACTACTGAAGATCTAAAGTCCTGCCATGGCTCATGTAGCATTATTCTTCATAATTTAATCTAAGTTTTCTTTTATAATAAAACCTTCCAAATGTGTGAGCATCACAATTGAAGCAGCACAATAAGAACCGGTTTTTGTCTTCAGGTCATAAGGTCCCACGTAATTCAGGTTTATTTGAATCTGAGGGATACTTAATGATCTGAATTTGAGTGAAACAGAACCAAAAACATTTCGAGAAATGTAAAAAGGCTTTTTAGAACAGACTTATTTCCTGTAACGAGATAGCACTGTATTATTGCTTACTTTATTCTCGTCTGATCTTCTGAGTAGTTGTCTGCAAAGCGTTTCCACAATCTCCCTCCCTGTTTTCTCTGAGTGCTCAATGTAATCTATGAGTCAGACTGTCATAGCTGTTAATGTCTTTAAATGGCATTCCTGATGGCATCGACTTCAATTACTGTTTACAATGGAACAGGCTCGGGCAATAACACCAAAGATTACTTCCTCTATGAAAGGAAGACGTGGAAACAACCACAGCCCAAATTGTACACGCACAGCTCTTGTAGCGTATGGATGCAGAATCACCAATAATACTGGTATGATATTCTGGATCATATTCCTTCATAGATAAAGGTAGTATATAGTTATCACAGTTCCTAAAAAAGAAGAAAGAAAGAAAGAAAGAAAGAAAGAAAAGGCAACAGAGATTAGTGCAAATGTTGACAGAGTAAATGAAGTGTCTATGCCCTGTGTTTGCCCCCCAGCAGACTCTGGTGTGAGGCACTGAGCTGAGAGAAGTAAGGGCACACTGATGCTGAGAAACAAAGTGGGCACGTGGCCAGGACTGCAGGCAGATAGAGGCGCACATACACACTCAGCATTCAGCCAGCTTACAGTCTCAACTTTGCCAATTACCACTCTGCTCATAAGGAGCAGGCCAATGGAGAGACTCTGCTGCAAGTGAATCTGAATGGGCTCTATAGAGCAAAAACGCTAAACACCTAGACTGGTTTAGGGAGGTTTTGATAGATAGAATGATAAAATTTCAAGACTTTTGAATGGTAGAATATACAAATATGGCTATACAAGGAAGTCATCTATTAAACAGATTTTAAAAATATTCAAATCTGGTCCAAGAATGGCAATTTATAATCACTTTATAAATGAAAATAAGAAGAGTGCTTCATGAGCAGGTAAGTTTAAACGAGTAAAACTTTAATTCAAGCTTGTTTATCCAAGCTTTCCTTGTGCAATAATCAATCCACAAGAGTCTAAAGGTATGCGAGTGTAATATTCGCTGTCGCTGGTGTCTTTTACTTACATTGAGACTTTGCTATGAAACAAATGACCCAGAGCAAATACCCTGTCAAATTCTTTATCACAGCCCATCTATTCATTTTAACATTTTAAAACCAGCGTGAATTTTACATCCTGTGTAGTAGCAAATCACCCCAAGCATACATTAGGAGTCGGGGCAGTCGCTTAAGATGACTCCACATATTTAAGTAATCGATTTGACAACGAACAGCGCAAGAGAGACAAGCGGCCTTGCTGAGTTACTGATGAATGAGAGTGTGTCTTTTAAAGGTAACCTTCCTCCATTCCTCAGACAAAGCGGGTGTGACACTGTGAGTGGGTGACAGAGTGCTACACTTGAGTGTCTTATTCTCTGCCTTTCACCTAAATGCATCAACTCTGAAGTTTGCTTCCTCTCTTCAATCATTGACAAACTCTGAACTGAGTAGAACTGCACCACTATCTTTATTGATCTATTAGTGGTTGTGTTGATCTCATCAAAAAGGGTTGAAATGAAGATGTAGTACCATATAGTTTACATTTAACTGAACTCACAACACGGCTTAGTGTGATTATCTAATTGCCAGGGGGCTGCAATTTAATTCTAATATATATATATATATACTGTGGGTTACAGAGTGAAGCACAGCACTGCGTTCAATCACATGCATACTTTCAGTGTTTTCAGGGTCTGGGAGCAGATTGGTTTGCAGTTCTACACAAACTGGGTCATTTTACCTTAAACTATCCCAAACTTAGAAATTAGCTCTGGTCAACAAAAGAGAAGCTTAAGTGCTTTCTGTAATTTCTATTTGCCAAAAAGTTTAGCGATTTAACATTAGAAAATAAAACAAACACTGTTGTACTGTAATAAATCAAATTATTATTAATTTAAATAAATAAATAAATAATTAATTAATTAAATAATAATAATAACCACAATGCCATTAGAATTTAAACCAAATCTGGAGTTTAAATAAATGCATTTGTAGTATGTGATTTTTTTTCACTGATTCTTTTTCCCATTAAAATAAAAATTGACAAATGTAAAATTATTATTTTTTCATTTCTTCCCACAAAAATGGTGAATTTCAGAGTATTTCAACAAATAGACAGCAGAAGAGAAAGGGTCTTACTTTCTCAGGTGCTCGTGTTCTTTCAGAAAGAGCTCTGTCCGTCTGTTATTCACCCCCGAGCCACTTTTATATGTCCTGACAAGAGAAAAGAAAAATATTTATCAATTAAACAGAAACATTTAATCACCCAGGTGGGATTTTATGAACATCATTCTATACTAAGTCAGATGAAGTGGGGGTTGGGTTAATATTGAGGGTTTTCTTCATCCTGTGCCTCTCTCTCTCTCTCTCTCTCTCAGAAAGCATTTAATGTGAATAATGAATGAATACAGTGCTGGGAAGAACAGCCCTTTCCCAAGAGTTCATCAAGAAAATGAAAGACAAAAACACCCCCTATGCTTTGTCCAACACCAGCTAGGCTTTTCTAAAGACACCCACTGGCCTGACAGCACAAATTAAAACAAATCTCCATCTCTGATGGGAGAGTATATGAGGGTGGAAATGGCAGCCTGAACGACAACCTCATCTGAGCTAGGCTCCACCCTCTGATGGGATTTCTATGTACCTATTGTAAGAGACTGATGTAGAAGGGATATTAATGCAGTTTCTATGGGATTACACCTGCCCACTAGTCAAATCAACTGTCAGTCCACACCAATCAAAGCGACAGGGTGCCGACAGCCAACTTAATCATTCCAACAAGGTTTTAAAGGGCAATGCACTAAATCACACGGGGGGCTTTGTCATTTCTGCCTACTGACATTTCTATAGCGCTGAGCTGCTGATCGATGGGGAGCCAAGTATCAGGAGAAGCACAGCAGGCAGGACACGCACCACACAAACTCAAGGAGTGAGGCTTTAGTGGTGGCCCAGAGAAAACTAGAACCTTCACAGGCTGGACAACAGAAAGTAACTGCGTATGAGCATGCAAACAATGCTCTACACTGGCTGGCAAATACAGCACTCTATTACAAAAGGTGCACTATCGCCCTCTGGGGGTAAGTGTAAATATTTCATCTGGTGCACGGAAATTATTTTTACCACTACATTATTTGGCAAAATAATACATTCAATTATTAGAATGTTGATTTTGATAAACAATGTTGACAAATAATAAGTAAAAGAGTATGTCTGTCCATACAGTGGGTAAGGAAAGTATTCAGACCCCCTTAAAATGTTTCACTCTTTGTTATATTGCAGCCACTTGCTAAAATAATTTAGAATTCATTTTATTCCCTCATTAATGTACACACAGCACCCCACATTGACAGAAAAACACTGAATTGATGACATTTTTGCAGATATATTAAAAAAAGAAAAACTGAAATATCACATGGTCCTAAGTATTCAGAGTCTTTGCTGTGACACTCATATATTTAACTCAGGTGCTGTCCATTTCTTCTGATGATCCTTGAGATGGTTCTGCACCTTCATTTGAGTCCAGCTGTGTTTGATTATACTGATTGGACTTGATTAGGAAAGCCACACACCTGTCTATATAA
>JAUCMU010000046.1:8679996-8690559 GCA_032275025.1 Enteromius treurensis | reverse complement strand
AAGCATCATTACTCCAGTCTTCAGTGTCACATGATCCTTTCAGAAATCATTCTAATATGCTGATTTATTACTAGAATCGTCAGTGTTGTGCAGCCAAATATATTTTTTGGAACCTGTGATTTTCCTTCTTTGACGAATAACAAGTAAAAAAACAACAATCTTTGACCAAATATAAAACATTTCTAAAATGTAAATCTATGCTATGATTTTTTTGTTCGATTAATAGATCCTTGGTTAATAAAAGTATTAATTTCTTTCAAAGAACAAAGAATAAACATGTACTGATCTCAAACTTTTGAACAGTAGTGAAACAGTAAACTACTGTAACAGTAGTTTTAAATAAATAATATTATTTTAAATTGAAATAATATTTCACAATATTAGTTTTTTTCTGGATTCTTAAAATGCTAAATGCAGCCTTGTTGAACATAAGAAACATCTTTTAAAATCACTAAATATCTTACTGACCCCAAATTGTTAAACGGTAGTGTATAAACCCTGCTCTCAAGAGATCATTTATTGACCATTATAAAATTATCTTATCAGTCAATATAGTTTGATATAGACGAAGAGCAGGTTGGCAGACTTTTTACAGAGATCTTACTTTCGCAAGCAGCTGCTCAATCTCCACTGACATGGTCTCAAACATTCTGTCCTGAGTGGAGTTGGAGAGCAGAGGTGTTGTATCGGAACTATAGATCAGAGAGAGAACAGTGTTATTATTACCACCACCATCTTAATGATGAAACATAAGAATTCCTTCAATGAGGTAGAGTGGCATCACACCTGTCTCCTCTACGGCCGTCCCGAGAGCTGCTGTAACTGGTGCACAGCTTACTGAAGGACACCAGCTTCAGGTCCAGCTCGTTCTCCAGCTGCCTCGCCTGCTTCCGCAGGTCTGTGAACATGCAATAAAGTACAGATGACATCCAGTTCATTATTTTAGTAGGTTATATACACTAATAATGTAAGACAGCATTTCCAGAGTTAGTGGCAGTTTACATTAAATGACAAACTAACATCAGAAAACTATACACAGCATATCGCCGACAACTTAAACTGGTAGTTATTTATGCTTATTAAAAAAAACATTCATATTAGTCTACCTGGGGCCTGTTCCATAAAACAAGTTTACCAAATAAGCCAGGTTTATTTCTGTTAGTCTGACGTATTGCCAGTTAATTTGGTTTAAAATAAGTCGGACTATCTGCCATAAGCATGGCTTATTTGGTTAACTTGTTTTACGGAACAGGCCCCTGGTCGTTTATAGTTCAAATCACAAGTGTCCCACAAGTGTCTACAGAGTCACAAGCACTTAAGAACACTCAAAGGTACCTACTAGAAAGGTAACGGTAGTTTATTCGATTTTGAAATACAGCCCATGAGTGTATTTTATTTTAGTATTAAATCTTGTTCCAGCTTCACATAACGTTAAAAACAGCTAACGTTACTTAACTTTTTTTTGGCAGAGTATATAGGTTTGTGTTACATTAAATACAGAAAGACTGTATAAGATGAAAACCATGTGACAAATGTTTAAAGTAAGAGATATGATAGATGTGTCTCTGTACCCCTCAGGCTTTGGGGCTAATCGGAAGCACTGACGTTTCTGCGGACTAGCGAGCTAATGCTAACGGCGACGGCTAACGGGGTAACCTGGCAGCGTTTTCACGGACACGTCGTCAAACACTGTTCATAACAAGAAATCGGCGTGAGCTGACACGAAGCGCAATAAAGCGTTTGGTCGAGCGGAATTTGTAACGCTTTGCCACCTCACCTTCCCAATAGTTGCTGTTTCCTCCTGCCATCTTTGTTGTTCAACGTCATCCGCGGTGGTGCTGGCAGAGGCGGAGACTAGAGCAAGAGCACTTCACGGCTGTCCGCGCGGCGCGCTGACGTCACAGCGCCCTCACGTGGTGTGCTGAAGAATCGCAATCTCCTTTGTCATTCACATTTTCCTGAAGGTTTCAAAGTAACGCTTTACAATAAGGGTGCCATTTGTTAACATAAGTTAATGTATTAGTTAACATAAACAAACAATGTATTAAACTCTTTTATTAATCTTTGTTAATGTTAGTTAATAAAAATACAATTATTTATTGTTAGTTCATGTTAGCTCACAGTGCATTAACTAATATTAACAAATACAGCTTGCGATTTTAATATTTAATTAGTGTCAATTTACAAACATTTTAATAAAGTTGCACAGGATTTTTGATGGGAGTTAAGCTGTTTATAACTCAATCTCCCATCGAAAATCCTGTGCAACTCCATTAAAAACATGATATTAAAGAAAAACACTCATTAAATATTCAGAACAAAGCTTCATCTTTATTTACATCTCATTACACATCATTTCTTTAATACACATAAACAGGTTTATTTGTGCAGTTCTTTCACTCTTGAGAGAAATTGCACTTGTGTAATTTACATATAGTTGGCAACAATTCGATATCTACAATCATTGTTGTATAAAAAGAAAAAAATAAACATCAGCACAAACATAGAAAAGTGATACGTATTTGATCAAACACACCCAGAAATGTACATTCAAGCATGACAATCAACATCAAGCCAAATTAAATTCAAATTTTGTTGACTAAATGAATCACAGAAACAGAATTTTCCCCACTTACTAACGTTAGACTTGTATGAATGGGCAGTCTGGCACAGAATGATATGAATTACAAATAAAAATCGGAATCTTCCATTATGTTTTAATACAGTGTTTGTTGCTTTTCTCTTTCAAAAGCACGAACAATGCCCCACTGGTCTTAATCTGATATGTCCAAATCATACAAGTAAGTTTTGAAGGGTAAAATGATTCAGAAAATAGATAGAGTGACAGAGTGAAGCTTCCTGCTCACAGTATGAAGTATTGGCAGGTGTTCTGCTGGTTTCAGATTTTCCAATGTGTCACACAATTAAAGCCTCATCCTGTCGGGGAGGAAACATACCGCGGTTCTTTAATGCATTTTAACATTTTATATATACACTATATGTGTGTTTTCAAAGGATCAACAATGTTTTTTTGGAAGAAAAGATTGCAGATATTGATCAGACACTAATGCCTAAATATACACTAGATGTTAAATAATTTTCCTGAATTGTAAATAAAACATCAACTACGTAATTAAAGTCGACACCACTTTATTTCAATCTTTTTTGGGACGCCTGAGAGCCGGTGAGCAAATCATGGTTTCACTGGACGGATGTTAAAACAAGAATAAATATATATATTTTTTTTTTAAATTAACAAAACTGACAAAAATTTCAAGAGTGCACATTAAGACAAGAGAATCCAGACACACTATGATGTCTGTGTGAAGTTATTATTAATGTTTCACCATATCCCTGAATGTCAAAATGAGAAATGGGAAGGCAGTGAAGTTTTTCTGCTATGTATATAATGTATCACCTTGCTTAATGTAAACATCTACATTATTGGACGGGTAATGTTTGGGCCAATGGGATGGCTGTATGACTGCAATTAACAAGAAACACAGAGTTTTTCATAAACTTAAACTTAAAGCCAATGAGCAGACCAGATTCTCAGATTAATTGATTCCTGACTTTGATCCAGGCCCAAAGAAAAAAGGGGAGCAAAATTCCATTTACTCTACAAAATCATCATCCTCACATAAGCAGCGACCATGCAACCTCTTATCTAACAAGGCACAGTGTTTCATAATCCTTTTGAGATGGATTCTAGCTGTTCGGTTTCCTTTTTAAAGGGTAGAGGACTGGTATTATAAAGACCCCGATAACTAAGCAGGCTGGTTGAGAGCAGTGGTTAGTTGCATACACTACGGTGCAAAACGCTCGCCCGATTTCAAAAGGGCATTAAAGTGCATCCCACGGTGGTTCTCAGGTTTCAATAGATTGGACAATACCGCTGCTGGCCGCTGAAGTGCCCTCTACCGGCCCTGCAGGCAGTGTGGACAGACTCAGAGGGAGGAGAGCGAGCAGAAAGGTCTCAAAGTTTGTTGGTGTAAAGCGTATCCTCATCACTTTCGCTCTCATCTTGAAATTCATGGCTCAGGAGAGACTTTTTGGAGCCCATAGACATGAGGCGGATCTCGTCATCATAGTCGTCTCGGTGCTGTCGTAGCCGATGGAATCCGTCTTTTTGTCTGTTTGACTTGGCTGAGCAGACGCACCAGATAATGCAGGCTGTCACGACCAACGCCGTCATTGCAGCAGCTAGGGATTGAATGAAAAAGATCAGCCAATGAATATTAGCATATTAATGTAGCATTTAACAAAATGTTTGGTTAGAACTGGAAACACAATTAATATTGAGTTCTTTAGCAATTTGGTCTGCCTACCTGCGCTGGCCACAACCAATTCTCTTGGAAGGCCAAATATATCGTTCTCCATGTCAAATTCGATGATAATGGAACTTGCTGCTTCAAACGGTGACACAGACACCTGAAAAAAGCAACAGTAAGAGTAAAAAAATTTAAATAATAATAATAACTATATTCATAATTATACAGTATTATAAACTTCAATTAAACTCAATGTCCTGTACTACACTATAAAGAAAAATATGATCTTATCTTCATTATTATACTGTATTGTATACTATTGTACAGTTTGATTAAACAAAATATTCTGTATTTACATAAACCAAAACAAAAATCAAACATAAACAAACAAGCAAAACCAAACAAACCTAAACCAAGAATACAAACTCACCTTCTGGGACTGTTGCTGGTAGCCGTCAGCCACCGCTTCAATGTTGTGTAAACCAGGGGCCAGAAGGGCGTGAAAATAGCCTCCCTCACTTGTGAAGACTCGAACACCACCATTTAATACGATTATAGCGCCCACGATGGGCTTACCGTTCTTATCCTTGACCACTCCACGAACACCTTTGTGCACCTAGAACAGAGGAACCAGCTTCAACAAAGGAAGAAGCGAGATGCAGCAGAGTGTGATAAACAGAATAGCAGAGAGAAGGACAACAGACTGACCTCAACCAGCATGCTCAGAAGAGACTTCCTGTTCTCAGTCCATAGCGTGGGCAGCATTTCAGCCTGTGGGAACAGGCAGCAGCTGGTGTAGACCGTGATCTCCGGACAGTGACCAAAGTCCACACTGAAGTCCTACAACATGGAGAGGAAGCAACCAGGGAGAAATTAAAATGACAAATTATTAGAAGGAATTAAGATTAGTATAAATTATTGTAAATTAGTATCCTGGGCCCGCCCATACTTCCTTTGACGCTACATTCACTTCGCGAGCAAAGTTAGTCTGGCCTTTTAGAGGATTTCTGTTCCCAAAAGAGTGGGAACCAATGAGAAATGAGCTAAAATCTACTTCAAATAAATTCAGTTTTTTTTCTTATTAAAAATATTAAACATTTACCACAAAAATATTTTCTAAAAAACGTTTTCTACATTGATAAAAAAAAAAAAAAAAAATTCTCCAAATGAGCATATCATGCAGAATGATTTCTGAAGGATCATGTGACACTGAAGAGCAGCAATGGCTGCTAAAAAGTGCAGCTATGCCATCACAGAAATAAAATACATTTTAAATGTATTATAACAGAAAACAGCTATTTCACAATATTACTGTTTTTACTGTATTTTTTTCAATGCATAAATTCATGCTTCATGTAAGATTTCCAAAACAAAATAATAATATTTTTTTAATAAATCTTAACAGTATATAATCTACCTTCATGCTGCCCATGTGACTGTGCCATTCTGCTGCTCGAAGCACACCATTAGGGATAGTGCCCACTAGAGGGAGACAGTGAGAAACACAGAAATAATTTATATCATCTTCATCCTAAAATAGTTACTCTACCAATAAATTCAACATTTTAAAATGTTACATGCTGAGAATTTCCTTGTTGCACGAATGAAAGAAATAAGCATACTCTGACTGTTTGGACATCCAGTATCACCCGAATGCATTTTGGGATGGTGGTTGGCATACACAGTAGCCAAATATCTCAGCGTATCGGCATTTTCAACTGAGATTGAGAAACAAAGAGCAAAACAAAAACATATCAAGACACGAATACAAAAATTTCCTAAAGCAGAGCGTAAATCAAAACATACCAGATTGCACTGGTTTGTCATATGGGTAGGTGACCAAAACAGAGCCTCCATCCAGAGCCACAGAGAGAGTGTAGCCTCTTTCCTGTATCAGATCCATAACGGCACGTGTCTCTGGCTGAGGTTCTGCGGCACGCTGAGATGCATTACCTACAGAATGACACATACTGTAAACGGTCAGCCATCCTGTGTAGACTAAGCAGTGGAATGCTGCCCTGACAAACATGTTAGTGAAATGGGAGGTAAAATTTGAACTCAATCCCACCGAAGAAGTCATTGTCAAGGTCTTTGCCGCGCACATTGGTCTTGCCAGCAGCGGAGGTGCAGTCTTTCTCTTTTGCCAGCTCACGTCCATCTGGGTTGATGCTGGGCAGAATAACAATTCTGGTCTCATTGATGAGCTAAAGACAGTAGAGGGACATCTTGTGAGGAGGATTTTTTTAGCTTTTTGGCTGCATTTAAAGTAATTTCCTATGGCAATCAAGAAAGCCAGTGTTGCTGATGAACAACAGAAATGATTCTGAGTTGTTTTGTAAGTAATTTTTAGGTTTACTTTATAAAAATCTTTTTCAGCAAAAAGACACGTTTACCACAAACTCATCCTATTATAATCATCATGGGCATCACTTTTTTTCCACAAGAAAATTGACTCACCCTTGTGATGGCAGCGTTCTTTCCGTAGTTAATACAGAGACTGGCAGCAAACTCCAGAAGAAGCTCTGTACCCACAGGAGCATTGCCATGAATTCCTGCCACAAACCGGATCTTGGGCTCAGACGGTTCTTGGACTTTAGGGTTGTTGGAGATCTCCAGAGCCCAGATGTGTCTAAACTCCACACTCTGACCAAGACTTTATAGAGGAGAAAAATAAATATCATGTTACTTCAACAGTTATTCATTTTTGTGGGAACCATCATACATTTATTTGAAGATTTCTTTTGAAAGTTCAATTTATTTGTTCATTTTATTTGAAATCACTTTTAAAAAATAATATTAAAGTCTTCACTTTTGATCGATTTAATATATCCTTGCTGAATCAACATACACTTTTTTTAAAAAGGAAAAAATGAAACAAAGTGAAAAGTACTGCATTCCTTTCTCTGGTGACTGTAACGTTATGACCTTAAACTCGGTTCAGCAAAGCTATAATTTCCATAAATAACTTCTGGGACTAAGCTACAGCAAGACAAATAATACAGTTCACACAGTAACTTCATTGTGTACTGAATGCAGAAGTATTAATCATTCCGAAAGATCCTTTGCCCTTCGGGGTTTACGGTCACAGAAACACACAGGATTTGGTTCAGGCTTGTCTGCAGAGATCAGATAATTTAACTCATACTTTTGTTCATTTTAACAGTGCATCTGTGAGGGAAAGGCATGACAGCTCTCCAGAGAACTTCTGGGTTTGAAGTCCCTCATGATCAGTATGCATAACCGAATCTGGTTGTGTGAGTGAGTGCTGTACCTTTGGCGTGAGGTAATCTCTGGGAAGTTCAGGGTGAGGGCACGCAGGAACTCGGAAACCTCACTGTAGTGTCGATAGCGGAAGCTGCTCTGGGTGGGAGTGTCCTTGATCAGCTTGTCCAGACCAGATTCTCCTGACAGCTGCTTGATCAAGCTCTGGAACTCCTTCACGCTGGGATCCAGAACTGGGGTGGTGTCTTCGGTTGTCTTCCCACTGGTGTGGATCCGGTTCAATGTGAAATTAACAATCTCCACTCCTTCCTGAGGCACGTTGACAAAGGTACTAACTGAGGAGTAGCTGCAAAGATGGAAGAGAATGTTGGAGTAAATTACAGTCTTATGCAAAAAGAAAAATCTAAATAAACTGTAGGTGTATTACTCTTTAGGATTGTTAAAAAAAATAGATAAATGAAAAAATAAAATTATATATATATATATATATATATATATATATATATATATGTGTGTGTAATTTATTATATGAATATGTATGCATTTAAATATAATTATTGTCTGCTACTGTATAACATAAATAAATACTTAATAAATAAAATAAAATAAATAATAAAACAATGACTATTTATTTAAATGACCTGTATATATAAATATATACAAAAAAACATAATAAAAAAATAAATAAATATATGGTCCTGAATTGTAAATAAATTAATGAAAAATTCATATTTAAGAATCTGTATGGAGTCACATATAAAGGTATATACATACATACATACATACATATATATATATATATATATATATTTATTAACTGTAAAATAAAATGCAAAAAAAGATAATAAAATGCTTTTTTAATGTTTTATAGAGAGAGAGAGAGAGAGAGAGAGAGAGAGAGAGAGAGAGAGAGAGAGAGAGAGTTTTCATATGTTTCTTGATTTTGCAAATTAGTTTGGTGCCACTGTTAGTGCAGGAAATTCACAAAATTACCCTTGGGCAGAAGCAGTCAGATGGTATTTTCCTGGTACAAGTAAGCGCCAGTAGTCCCCTGCAGTGTTGGATGTGATGGAGTGATTAATCGCATCCACAGTGATTGTAGCATTGGGGATGCCAGATCCATCTTTGCTGTCGGTTACCACTCCTTTAACTCCCCGGTGGACCTGAATGTCCAAAAAACATATTGCATACATTGTGTGGCAAGCAAGCGATGCAAAAGCAAAAGAAGCAGCCAGACTGTCTAACCTGATGGATGAACTGTAGAAGTGATCTGCGGTTTTGCTCCCAGTACTTCGGTAGATCTGCCTCTGATGGGTATTTGTAACAACCCAGTTCAATGGTCACCTCAAAGCAGTTAGTGTTGATGTAGTTCCAGTCCTGCATCCCTCCTGAGAGGAATGCACAAAATGCACTCATATTTACTTCTTTGTATAGCACTTTTACATTATATATCTTTTTTTCAGGGTATTGATAATGTTAAGAAAAGAAAATAAGCAATTTTCATGTGTCTGTCGATTCAAAGTAATTCATATTTTTTTTCCCCTCAAACTTGGTGCTCACCGTGGACATTGTACCATTCAGCACCATTGGTGATGCCATCTTTAAAATATTCTTGGTACCCATCCATTCCCTCACAAGAGTGACCGTCATACATTTGAGAGTTTTCCTAAAAAAGTAAATGAAAAAAATAATATAATACTGGTTATTGATTTAGCTTTTAATGATTAAATATACTTAACATGACGTGTTACTACAGAAAACAGAAAGCCAGATATTCACCTTTGAGTAAGCCAGAGCCACCATCCTGAATACATCATCATCTGGGGACTTGCTGTATCTGCTATCATCGTCCGGCCTGTCGTCAAAGGGATAATTCACCACCAAAGCGCCTGATAGAGATAAAGGAGGTTATCTGTCTGTGTTTAGCAACCTCTGAATCAAATGAAACCTTTATAGATTAGGACGTACCTCCATGAAGGTTGGCAGACAACACAAACGGGTAGCTTTTTGCCCAGTTCATGACAGCAATGGTCTCTGGCTGCCTGGGATCCGTGACAAAGTTGAACCGGTCAGGAAAGTTTCGGTTCAGGTCATAGTTGTTACTGTTGTTACGTCCCTTGACACCACTGATTTCTCCTGCCCAAAAGACAGCGTTTTTCTTAAATTATATTAAATTAAATTCAATTCAATTTTATTAAACTATATTAAATTATATAGTGAATTAAAAACTAAATAAACAACAAATTTGTATTGTAATAAATACTAAGTATTATTAAAATCATCATCATCAACGTACTTGTCGTTATAATGCTGGTCCCACACAGACAAAAAAAGAATTTATTAACAACAACAACAACAACAACAATATAATAAATATACAATAATTATATTTTAAAAACATTGTGTTACAAAATGATAATTGTTGTTATACGATTACTGATCACTAATTATTACAGATTACAAATATACAAAAATAATATTTAATTATTGCTGCTTATTTATTATTATTTAAGTTTTTTTGTTTGGGAGCAGCATTGTAAATACTATTATTAAAGAAACAATAATAATAATGAAACAAACATACATGCATTAATAAATAAATAAATAAATAAGTATCTTCTAAATATTTAATACTGCTTGAGGCCGGCAATATCTGACTTACACGTGATATAATATTAGTTTAAATTGCAAGCTGACCACATTTAAGAGCTAGTACATTATAATATTAGCCTGGCTTCCGCGACTATAAAGCTCATAGGAGCTTTAATCTTGCAAAGCTACCTTACTTAACCTGCGTCCATCAGATGCCTCTGTATAATACTGGACGAATCTACAACCAATCAGAACACTCATTCCGAGGACGAATGCGTAGCGACGGAACCTAAAGCCACCGTAATCAATTGTAGCTAGCTTCATTAAAGCAGTAGGGAAATGTCTTCACTTACTTTAATGACTTCTGCTCCGTTTTCAAAAAAAAAAACCTGTCATGAATTTTTCTCAAAACAGCTGCAACAGCAGAGTCGAACGATTGTTGCTGCTCGGTACACGCCATGTTTGAACGCCGCAGAAC
>JAUCMU010000046.1:8655290-8679896 GCA_032275025.1 Enteromius treurensis | reverse complement strand
GCGGGGGAGCTCGTTTCTCATTGGTTCCCACTTTTTTGGGAATCTGAAATGCTCTAAAACGGCAGCTTGGCCAGACTAACAGACTAGCTCGCTATTATAATATATTAAATGTGTATAACTGTTTTTCAGAGTTGGTGAAGGCTTACCCTCCTGAGACATTTCATATCCATCCGGGTTCAATGAAGGCATAATGTGGATCCGTGTGGAGTTGATGAGCTGGGTGATCTCAGGGTCAGTGCCATAGTTGCGACAAAGGTACTCGATAAGGTTGAGGAGCAGTTCCCGACCAACCACCTCATTGCCGTGCATGTTACCAATATACTTAAACTCCGGTTCACCTGGTGAGGAATGACGGGATTAGTTCACTTTAAAAGCCGATTGACTGTTAAAGATGTAGGATCTTTACACATGGTGGGAAGTACCAAACTCGTGGACCCCAGGATTGTCGGAGATCTCCATGACCCACAGGAAACGTTTCTGCATAGACTTGCCGATGGAATACAGCCGTGTGATGGAGCTGTACTCAGAGCTGAACTTCTTCAGGAACAGCTCCATGTCGTTGAAGTGGTGATGGCGGAATTCCTGAGGCTGGACTGTAACCCTGGGGCCCTTTTCTTCATCTCCTGCTTCGCTGCCACCGGTGCTGCCGTCTGTGTTGGCACGGTTCAGAGAAGTTTTAGTGTGGGACTCTGGGATTGAGGGGGTGGCTGGATTCTCCTCATTCTCAGCTTTAAGTGTGAAGTTCAGAACAGCTGCTTTTCCATCGGTCACCTCCACTCCAGCCACGGACATGGGAATGTAGCTGCATGAACGGAAAGATTGACATGAATCACACAGAAGGAATATTAAATGTAAACCATAAGACTTAGAGCATGGGCATTGAGTATTGATACAGATTTTCCCCTTTGATTCCCTCTCACAAGCACTTGATTCAGCAGAGTGATTTCTTCGTTAATCTAATAGGTCATGCTGTAAGTTTTTTGATACGCTAAAAAAAAAAATCGACTCACATTAGTCAAAAAGAGAATTGGTTCATAAATGATTACATACATTCAAGATCACAATTATTTGAAAATTCAATATTTTTACCCACTCCCTAGAACATGATGGACACAAACCAAAGGACTTTTCTCAGAATATAGAATGTGCTTGTGCAGTTTTCCCTCATAAATAGGTACCATACGTACCCCGGGGCTAAAACGGTGATGTTGTAGATGCCGGGCAGCAGCAGGCGATAGTAGTCACCAAAGCGTGAAGTGCTGACGTTGTGGCTAATGCCCGCAACCATTATCACGGCATCAGCTACAGGGGCATCATTCCTAGCTGCTTTGACAAAGCCACGCACCCCGATATGAATCTGAACACAAACAAACAACAAGGCGGAAACTCAGAACTCAGCTCTTGACATTCTTCCAGGGCTCATTAAAAGCTCTTCATCCATGTCAATGCTTGCACATCAAGTTCTACTACCTTCTCCATGTAGGCCAGAAGGGCCTCTCGATTGTTGTCCCATTCTGTTTTGAGTTGAGTTGAGGGTGGGTACTTGCAGCAGCTGAGCTCCATAGTGATTTCCAAACAGCCCCCCTTCAGGTAATTGAAATCCTGCATACCCCCTGTGTGGAAAGTAAGGACAAACTGTGTACCAAAGGCATGGGATGAATTGACACAGTGGGGTTGTCACGGCTTAAACTGTAAGCGTCTGCAAACACAGGGAACATCTTAATACAAAGAGTCTTTCAAAAGGTGCGAGTTCAAGAATGTTCGACCAGTTGCGACAATGTGAAAATGTGGGGGAAGGAAACATGCAAGCTAACCTACTTTTAGATCTTTAGATTAAAAAAATAGCTCTAACCCATTTTAAGACTGATTTCACAATACAACAAGGTGACGAATATGGGTTAGGACACGCATTGGTCATGTTTGTCTAAAAACTCGCTGTTGTATTCCGCTCTCTCAGGTGCCAAGCCTGTGTGTGCTCAAACTCATAAAACACTTACAGAAACACTTCAAACTACATGTCTTTAGCAATATGTACTTTAGCTACAAAAGATACTAATGCTAGCATGGATATTTCCATTCAAAGCTTTGGAAATTTTACTTGTTATTTTATTTTCTTCTTATGCTCACTAAAGGTCCTTGCGCAGTGAGTGTTAAAACGCAGAAATTTTAACCTGATCCGTTTTTTTACAGACAAAAGCTGCATCCTTGCTGAATGAAAGTACTTATTTCTTTAAAAAAAGAAATCTTTCTGACCACAAACATTTGAATGGCAGTGAACATTAGGCCTTAATGTAACCTTTGATCAATTAACGCAGATACATGAGGAGTATCATTTACCAAACCATCAAAATAGAACCTAATTCGCTAAACGCCAGACCAAGATGTCAATATGCAGTTATGGGTTTGCTCTTAAACACTTGCAAAGATCTTGATTGTGAAAGACATGGACTTCTGCTCTTTGCGAAATTGACTCACAGTTGGTCAACAAAACAAGTCAAAGGGCTGAGTTTATGAAATATAATTTTAAAGTAAAATATTTGTTCACTTGGCAATGCCCTGTGCAGCTATTTTCAGTCATGGGAATTTAGTCATGGTACCGACAAAAATGTCCAAATTGGTTTCAAAGCTGATCTTTCATAACGATAACTACAAATAAAAACAGTTTCTTTAGCTTAATCATCTTGAAACTGTATTTTTAGATTAGTTTGCCATACTACATGTAGTCTAGAGCAAAAAGACCTTTGCTAATTAAAGGCTTGTGAGGTCAGATGCCCCATGTTTCCTGTCTCGCCATTATATTTGACACTGTATGCTACCCGTCTAGCATGAGTTTAAAGGTGTCAGAAGACCTGTTCCTCAGCACACTCAAGTTATTCTGACTTTCTCAACAGTTACACAGAAAAACAAACATAAATGAGTGCATCCTGATTAGTCCCAGAAGAAACATCCTGTTTAGGGACATGATCTTTGTATGTGGTTATGTTAAAGACAAGGACAATGTTAAATTTTCTTATGAAAATGTGTGCAGTGTTGTTGTAAACTGACAGAGCTATCCTTTGATCTAGGCTACTGACCAGCTAAAACAGACTGTAGAAATCAAATCAATGTTGCCAGGGTCCTAAGCTTTAAGTGTCTTATCTTCCCAGGTTTAACTCACTAGATAGATCTGAAATTGTCATAAAATTATTGAATATTAACTTGCAACTGGTGGTCTGTAGATTTCAAACTGTGTTGGATACGGTCTCCGAGAAAGGATTCAGGTCAGTGAACAGGCAATGAGGCCTGAAATCAATAAAAATTAAGGAAACTTTACAAGGAAGAAACTTGCATTATGCTAACATAACACTTATGCAGTTTTGTCATTGTTAATTAAAACTGAAACTACTTTAAAGTTTTAGCTCACGGAAACAATGCTGTTTCAATTTATAGAATAATAATTTTAGAATTTTGGAAGAAACTTTAGAATTGAAGTTTCAAGTAAATACTATATTAAACTATAAACATGCAAAAAAAAAAGCCTTTGCAATGAACTGAAATAAAATAAGTTTTGGATGAATCACTAAAACTAAAAAAAAAAAAAAAAAAAAAAAAAAAAAAAAATTATATATATATATATATATACATACATACATACACATACATATATATGTATACAAATATACACATACATACATACATACATGTATGTGTATATGTGTGTGTATATATATATGTATGTGTAAATGTGTGTGTGTGTGTATATATATATATATAAACGTATATATTTAAAAAAAATTATCAATGCTAAAATAGCACTGCTTTTAAGATCTCCATGTGAAAGATACCGGTTAAATGTTATAATGTATAACGCACATCATAAAACAAACAACTAAAGATCAAGTGACATTTGCATAGGAATTATGCACTGAATAGACTTCACATGTAAAAGCAGGTCATATTTGATTTTGGGATTGATTATGTCATAATTTATGGCAGTTTTGAAGGTCACCGCCACCACATGGTCACTTTTGGTTCTTGGAGCATCCGTGCTCAACACTCAGGAGAGATTAGGCGTTCACACAGGAAGTTCTCCTTTTGTAAACAGCAACGAACATTATGCCCAATCTTCCTAAAAGCTGTTAAATTCATACCCATGTGGAAAAAAAAGTGGGCTTTATTCACCATGAGACAGGTTGAGCAAGTCTTAAGGTACATCATGAATCTGACCTGCAAGCTTCAAGGCACATTGTGGATCAGATTTCTGCTGTTTGACGGTGATAGTTGAGAACACAGACTTCAGAGACTGAGGTTACAAACTACCAAGGAAAGTAATCAGAGAACCGCAGAACAGTAAGCTTACAGTCCAGGTGTTGGATTACTTGAAAGACTATTGCGTTTCTAACTAGTACTGTTTGAGAACATAATGAACATTCCTAAAAACCTTAACCAATTTCATTTCCAGCATTCTTCCGTTTGAAATGTTCTTAAGCTACAATGTGGCAACTACTAATATCAATATTTGGTGTACATGACTGTATGAGTGTTTGCAAACGCAACTCATTATTATTCCTCCCAATAGGAAATCTGTGAAGGAATGTCCTGAGTAAAGAAGGATGTGGGAGGAGCCGAAAAGACGGTTCCACTGAAGTGATCGCACTCTTTGAGAAACAACCCCCTGCTTGTGCTTTCCAAGGAGAAGGAAACAGAAAAGAAATCATTCAAACCAGCCATTTTTCAAGACCACTGAAGTGAAGTTAATCACTTATAAAGCTCATAGAACAAGCGCATCTTCATCTCTATGGGAACAAAGAGTTTTAAGCCCTTATGAAAATTTGCATAAGTGCTAGAAACTCAGCGGGTGAAATTCGAATAAACAGAACAGAGGAAAAGGGGGGATTTAAAGCGTGGTTATAATGTTGCCAACGAACCTGCCACATCATACCACTTTGCTCCATTTGTGATGCCGTTGTCAAAGGTCTCATTTATGTTTTCCTCACACTTCGGCTGCCCGGTTTTCATAACAGGGTTATTCTCCGCGTAAACTCGCGCCAAGTATCTGAAGAGAGCGTCATCAGGTGATCTGCTATAGAAGCCCTCGTCATTATGGGCCTCAGAGTCATCAAACGGATAACTGGCAACCACGGTCCCACCATGCAGATTCCCAGAGAGCACAAATCTGCAAGAGAGATTATGATTTTATTTTTATTTATAGACATTGCAATACATGGGTCATAACAAAAAGTACAAGGAAAATGATGCTACAGTTGAATTTTAAAAAGGTACTGCACTTTGCAAAAATGTAAATAAAATCATTACTATTTAGATAAATTAATTATTGTAAAACTGGATTAGTAAATATTAACATTAACGAATATTTTCACAATTTCCATGATTTTCATTTGTTTGTGATATCGCTTGTTTTATTATATTACGTAATTTCTATTTTAGTTTATTATATAGATTATTTATTTGCTTGCTTGCATTTTGTGTAATCATTATGAAACGAAAAAGGAAAATCTTCATGAATATAAATGTTTCTCATTCTAATTTTGTGAGCACATTAATAATACTGGTAACTGTTTATTTTAAAGTGTCTTTGTTACATTTACATTACATGCACTTACAATTATATTCACAATATATTATGCATAATTACATGCAAGCAACCCTAAATCAAATATAGTGCATGTAGTTAATTAATGTTAATCATTACTTGAATGTAAAATTACACTGTAGCAAGGACACCTTAAAATAAAGCGTAAATAATAATCATATTTTTACGGTTTTATAGTATTATAGTAACACTTTGCAATATAGTTAACATTAACGAAGCACAATACTGTAGAGATATGTAGAGGTACTTCAGGAAAAACACACTTTTCATAACTTTTACAGGCTAAATGTATTTTTATATCATGGTGGCAGGCTCCTAGTTGGTTTAAGATGGTCAATGGTTGGATTTACTGCAAGGTCTGTCCCAAAGTTAGGTTAGGTTTGTGTATGCTCTTACTTGTTCTCCAGGATCCACCTCATGACAGCGGAGACTTCAGGCATTTCTTCTGCATTAACATGTATCTCTTCATATTGGTCTGGGAAACTTCTGTTGAGGTCGATATTTTTAGCGTTATTCCGCCCCTCTTGTTTGCCCACACATTCCCCCTCCGTAGACTTCTCAAAACCATCAGGGTTCATGCTCGGCATGATATAAATATCTGTGTTGTCGACCAGCTCTGTGACCCGGGGCTCCTTTCCGTAATTCTCCAACAGATACTCCACCAGGTAGATCAGGACCTGGCGGGACACGGTCTCGTCTCCGTGCATATTACCCACGTATTTGAATTTGGGTTTTCCTGCTCCATCAGCAGTGGGGTTCCTGGTGATCCTCATCACCCAAAGCTCCCTGTTTTCAACTGATCTGCCGATGCTGGTCAGATTTGCGCTGTTTGCGTATTTCAGGGCGAGACTTTTGAGAAGGTCAGTAAGTTTGTCGTAATTGTAGTATTTGCTGTACGTCTCTGGCTCCAGCTCTCTCTGCTCGTCTACAGGAACTGAGTTGATGGAGCTGATAGACACGGCGAGCAGAAATAAAACCAGCAGCGAGAGTTTATGCCACGAACACAGATTGCTTCCCCTCTGTCCCGACATGTTTCCGAAGGCACCTTGACGTACACATGAAATCCTAAAATTTGTCCGCCTGGAGTCAGGTCCTTTCTTTAGCCTGACGTCTGGGTATTTTTAGTAGGAACTTCCTGCTAACGCTTTAACAAAGGGTGGAGTTTCTATGACGGACAGAATTGTTTCAAAATAAAAGTCACCCAAAAAAAATATCGATCATTATGCTGTAAATAAGAGCATACTGGTGTATTTTTAACACTACAGATGAGTAGCTGTGTTTTGGAAAATGCTATTTGGTTTTACTGATGATGGTCTAGTTACAAGCTTGATATGATTGTGAAATGAAGGCTGTAGATTAAGGGCAACAAGGGAATAACAGATTTTGTGGCTGGGCTCCTTTAAACCTCCACTTTTAATTAATAATATATATAATATTTATAATATTATATAATATAATATTTGTTGGGTAATAGATTTCCCGACTTGTTTTCAGTGCTAGGATGGTTCATAGACTAAAATAATTAGAATTCAAATGCGCAGATATTCTCCATGCATCACACTCTTTACAATAAATTAGTTTAATGTTTTTTATCATTAAATTTACTTTTAACCCATTTCATTATTTTACAACCTGGCTAGAAAAATGCATTACTATTTTTTTTTACAAAAATGCGAATTTAACATTTTATTAAATTACATGACTTTTCCAGATCTAGAAATCACAAGTTTAATACCCATTTATTCTGATATTGCCAGGTTTTCCAAGCCCTTAGGAAGCGTGGTTATTCAAAAACACTGTTTATTCAAAGTGTGAATTCAAATAATGTCTTATTTAAAATCATCTTAAGGCTCCCTGTTTATGAATCACTGTTACAGAGGGCCTGTAGCGGGTTCTATTCCACCACAGGGCCCCAGACTAATTCCTGGTTTACCTGCACAGAGACGAGCTTCAAATTTTGTTAGTGCACTAAATACTTTGTTGAATCTTAGCTTTAATACACTCTAAATGAACACACATCATTCTTTAAATACAATCTAACCTTCCACTGACAGAATCCCTGCAAATACTAAAACCTAACATCTGGGGCGGAGAAAACACAACAACCGACGCTCTAAGTCCTACTTGCCAAAAGCAAATATGATTTCTTTATATTTCATAAAACATTATTTCTCTAACTTTGCAAGGTAAATGCTTCAATAGCAACATTTTGTTTCATGAGGGAAAAGCACATAAAAAGTAGAGATAAAGGAGAAAGGAAAACATTTTGAGTGCAGAAGAGGTGGTTAAATATTTTACTTGAGGCAGTTTTATTTAAGTTAATTGTTAATTCCATGCTGTTTCGTTGCAATACAGATTCTACGTCTGTGGTTCCAGTCAGATATCCAGTAGTACAAACTAGTTTCAAGTTAACAAAGTACAGAAGAAATTATATGCATTATGTAGATTCAGGGGGAGAAGAAAAATAGACTATTTCTTGTAACTCATGCAGGCTTAAAAACAACTTTATTAGTGCTTTTTTTTTTCTTTTTGAGACAGCCAAATGGAGACCTGCATTTGTCTTAGTTCTAAAAGCAACAAGGCCCCTTCAGTTTTCTAGAGCTGCAGCCATCCATCCATCCACCCACCATCATCATCATCATCAGCCTATGTGAGCAATACAGTATTTTAGCACAAATTACAGTCCAGACCACTGGTAAATGTTACTACATAACTACTACTTGGTGATGTTAAGCATTTTGCTCCACATGGATATCAAGAAATTTGCTTCGACTTTCTCTGTAAAACTAAATTAACAAAAAGAGCACTTTTTTTAGACTTGCCCTTTTAAAGGTTTAATTGTTTTCTTTAACTGCATTTTATAATTGCACTAACACAGAAATATTACAGCTCAAACCACTAATAGTAGACATATCAGTAATAGTAATAAAAGTTAATTTCTGTAATTACATTAAGAAAAACTCAAAATATATCCAGCAACTGATAAAAATGTTGAGAAATAAAGCAAATAAACATTAAAAAAAAAAGGAAAAATGTTGTACCAGGACAAAAATAAAAAAAAATAAAAAATACTCCAAGAAATCTTAAAAGTTCTGACCATTCAAAAATCATAATTGAAGTTTGTTTCATGAGTGGTATATTTTATTTCAATTTAAGGGCTAATAAAACAGAATAATGTTAAAAATCAAAGGGAGAGAAAACTGGAGGCATCAAGCTGTTGAGTGCCAATAATAAGGTTGGGCTTGGTGGCTCCCTTTGAGAGTGGGGTACGGGGGAAGGGGAGGGGGAGTGGGGTGGAGTCTCATATTGGCTGTGTTGTCTCATTGGTTTTCATCCTCCACATCTTGCAGTGCCTCTTTATTCTGTTCCTCACCTGTGCACAGAGAAACAAAGCAGTTGTGATTGTATCCTAACACAATTATGTGCCTCAATGCAACCCACACGTGATGTGTTCGTACATCGTCGTACATCAAGTTTGCAACCCTTGCAAGATCTGTGCATTATGCGTTTGCCAAATATAAAATAAATAAATAAATAAAATAAAAATCACTAGTGAAGAACTGAATACATGCTGTGAGAAATTAAATAATTTATCAGGTTATATAAATAGAATATGTAATTTTCAAGCTTGGAAAAAACTTGAAGAAAAAACCCCCAAAAAAACAACAACAACCCCAAATCAAAACGAAAATCTGTCTAATTTGAATGCAGTGTTATCTCATGTGGTCATTAAACTTTCACACGTAATTCAGTTCCCAAACCAAAGGATAATACTCTTAGACATCTTCCCAAATTCTAATATATTTGTACAACACAGCCATTCCAATTGGACACTGAGGATCTGGCAGTGATCATGCAGAAACCGTTTGTTTCAGACATGCTGCACATATAGCACTCTGGTGGCTACAAAGATCGCAAAACACAAAGCTTACAAACGGGTGAGTGATGATGCAATTTGTGGACAAAAAGGGCAAGAGCTGGAAAAGGTGGCCGCACTTACAAATAAAGTTTGTGGGCAATTAACATTTTCCTTTAGGAATCTAAATAGTGGGGATGAAAAAGGCAAGATGGGTTAAATTGGACGGCATGAGTCTGGACACACAACAAGATGACATGAAATGTAGTAGAGGAAGATTACACTGCTGGTTTTGCACAGAAATGCAGTGATGTGCACAAGGTCAGTATGTACTTTAGAAACCAACAGAGCTATTCAAAAAAAAAATAAAATATATATATATATATATATATATATATATACACACACACACATTTATGCTTAGCCACATTATATTGAGAAAATGATTTTATTTCTGGTGTGTGAATTTGAAAAAGAAGATTTCCACTGCCAACATATCCTGAGCCCTGGATTTTTAGTGCTTTTAAAGGCAGATATTAGAGATGGTTGGAAACTATGCCTCGCAAGTCCTAAATCGGGACACTCTGAAACAATCGCTCTAAAAATAGGTTTGGTTTGTGGAGGAGCTTTTGAGGATGTCACCTTCATGTACCAGTGGATTTCAAAAGATACGTTTGTCAGGCTTAGCATCTGAAACTGCGATGATCCGCCTTACCGTCTCCCTGCATATCTGAAGTCCATAGTGTCAGGTTATCACGTAACAATTGCATGATGAGTGTCGAGTCCTTGTAGCTTTCTTCACTCAATGTGTCCAGTTCAGCAATAGCATCGTCAAATGCAGCCTTTGCCAACCTAAAATCAACAAGAAAAAACGCATTGCATTAAATACTCAGGTCTGAGATCTGAATCTTGATCGGTTGCACTTTCAGGTTAAGATATCTGAAAACAAACCTGCATGCACGGTCGGGAGAGTTGAGGATTTCATAGTAGAATACAGAGAAGTTAAGAGCCAGACCCAAGCGAATGGGGTGTGTAGGCTGAAGGTCTGTCATTGCAATATCGCTAGCAGCTTTGTAAGCAACCAAACTGTTTTCTGCAGCCTCCTTCCTGTCGTTTCCTGTGGCAAACTCAGCGAGATACCTGTGGTAATCACCCTTCCTGATGCATCAAAGGGAGAAAAGGTCTGTTTCAAACATGTATAAATAAAGCCGTGACCTCATTATGTCACAAACGATTCATCCTTAGATACACTTAGGAAGAAAAAAAAAAATGGCTTTCATACATTTTGTAGTAGAAGACCTTGGACTCTCCTGAATTTGCAGCTGGGATTAGGTGCTTGTCCAATACATCAAGGATGTCATTGCAGATTGATTTCAATTCAGTCTCAACCTGCACATGAAAAACCAATGGTTAAAAGCATAAAACTAATCATTCGAATCACGTGAGTGAACGTTTATTAGGGCATGCCTTACCGTTTGTCTGTATTCCCGAATCATTTTCAATTTGTCCTCTCCACCTTTATTTTCCTCTTTCTGCTCGATACTACTGATTATCCTCCAGGACGCTCTTCTTGCCCCGATAACGTTCTTGTAGGCCACCGAGAGCAGATTTCTCTCTTCAACCGTTAGCTCAACATCCATCCCAGCCACCTTCTTCATGGAATCGACCATTTCTGGAAAAAAATGGAAATAAGCGTGACGGATATTTAATTACAACAGAATACAAGCCACAACCAAGGTTGGAATATACTCTTTTTAGAACGTACAAAATACGTACAGTTGGGTTACACAAGTCATTTTTCTTCACAGGTAAATTGACTGAGCAATAACTTCGTCTCTGGATGTTACAAGCTTTTGTTGAAGCGGTCAGCCAGAAATAATTGATTTAGTAAATAATTGTGTTCATCAGCAGAATCTCTGATGGGAAAAACTACACTACCCATAATTCTGCAGAGAAATCTCCACCAATCACAATTATTAAGTGCCCACCCACTCAAACAAAGACCTGCAAATACAGCAAACTACTTGAACACTTCCATGTATAATATGCAATAAACTTGAACATACCGTTTCTATATACAAATAAATAAACACCTTTAAATTTCTGCGTTGTTTTAGGTCTACTGTCACTCACAAAGCCTCATGGGATTGTAGTTCTTTCACTCATTAAAGCTTTTATGTCTCATCCACTTGTCTGATTCTCAAATACATTTCTGCTTCAAACCAGTTAGTAATGTTGTGATTCACCTCATAACAGGTTGGACTGATTCAATAATCCCAATGATAAAAATACTTATGAAAGAAACAAAGACCACTGAAAAAGTAGGTGGCCAGTGTTGCACTCCATGGGGTAATGTATGTATTATTTATTTACTCAAACAAGAGAGGCTGGACATTATTAACAACCGTACGTTTATTTGCATTCACCTTGCGTTGCTAGTATACAAATCACAAAACATTGTGCATAACCTTTGTTAATCATCATTCTAGCACGCTACACAGACTTGCAGCATACTTTCATGCGTTGAGTGAAAACCCCTAGATACCTAACATAGGTTAATGGGTGACTAAACTAGACAATAAATTACCAACAAGCCACAACTGTAGCTGCTGGTTCAAGACATCGTTACCACAAGCCAACGAGCTAGTTCTCTAAAGTCTGAAATAAAAATCGCACTGCAAAGCTACAGTATTCTCAGCTTACTAAGCATTACTTGCTTTTCGTTACTGTACAACGGCTGCGTCTCGAATACAATCGAGGTAACCTGACCAGGCAGCATTTTTGGGTACCACACAACTCAACGCGCCCGTAATACGCAAAAACGCTGCCTAAGTAGGCAGCTCAAAAGGTTTTGAGACACTGTCACGGTCTCTCGTAATGTGCTGCGGGGGTAGACGCAGAAAAGGGAGGGCCTCGCGCAGAAATAACTATTTATTGTGGTTAATTGGATCGATTTAGACAGGTGTTAACTAATATTTGAGCCGTTCCTCGCCTACATGAGGCTTGAGGACCGCAGCCACCCCCTCCGCCATGGCTAGCAACAGCTTGCCTCACCCACTAACTCTCCGCCATTTTGTCTCCTCAATAAACGTCTCCATCTTCATTTGCCAGTATGTAGTTACCCCAATATCACATCGACAGAATCAACGGACTGCACAAATAAACGACACGGTGTTTTTGAAAAGTATACGGAGATCGGTTTGCCATTCGCAGCGTGTTCGCTTGGTTTAACCGCGAATTAAGCCATTTAACCCGACCGTCAGTTAGCCTCGCTTTGTAAAAAAAAAAATAACGTTCCCGTTACCTCTCAGTGTAGCTTACCATCATATCTCTCCGCCTGCTCGGCCAGTTTGGCTTGGTACACCAAATCCTCCCGGTCACCCATGTTGGACAGCGCGAGGCGAGCGTGTTTTGTGAGATTGGAAGTAAAGGAGGAGTGTGAGTTCACCGGCAGGCCCCTATGCAAGCAACAGCTGCGGCTTGAATGGCGGAGTAAAGATGGCGTTACACCTTCATCCGGGAACTTTCGCACAGAGCATCTCCACACACTCCCTCTCTCCCCACACGACTGCTGGATTTTTAACCCCCTTTATTTGAACAGAAGATGAATGCTATTAATGCCTTTTGCGTAGCCTAAACATTGCGTATTAATGGCAGCAACATTGTCTAAAAATATGTAACTAAAAAACCATTTGAATTTAAAGGGATGGTTCATTCAAAAAATAATATTCTGTCAGCATTTACTCACCTTCACGCCGTTCAATTCTGTGAGAAATATGCTTAAAGAAAGTCTTGACCCAAATGCAACACCTTTAGATTAAACATATGCATTTAATAAAACGTTCAACTGAAATAACTTTCACTCAGTAGTATTCTTAATCATTTATCAGCATGCAAGGAAGATATTTTGAGAAATGTCCTCGCTTTTTTGTCTGTACAAGAAAGTCAATGGAAAATAATTTATTTTGTGCTCAACAAAGTCATGCCATAGTACATAATTACACTTGATTGCTTCAGTCGAACGTATTAAAAATAAAATACTACATTTAAGGTATTATTTTAAATTGTATTTTATTTGGGTCACGATTTTTTTTAATGTATTCCAAAAAATTACACAACATGCAAAGTAAATTGTGTGCTGTTTCAGTGTAGTAATTGTGAAATGGTAATAATATATATATATATATATATATATATATGATAAAGTGTACAAGTTTGCAACCCAATTGGCACATTAAATGAATAACTCTGGATAGTGTATACAAGAAAAGAATATTAAATAGAGGAAAACTTGTACTATAACAGGAAAATTAAACAAATCATCTCCATCAATAGAGTAATACATAAAAAAAAGCATGAAAATACTGACAGAGACAGAGTAAAAGGTTTGAGTAGCATTACTATAGGGGTCAACTTTATTTCATGTACAGGAATAAAACTGTAACAAAAACGTAGGATTTTTTTGTGTGTGTGTGACTTAAAAACACTGTTCTGACAGACTTGGATGCACATAAACGATAACAGAAGATTAATTTCACAAAATTACTGTGTTGATATTTAGGTTCTAAACATAATACTTTGGGTACAATTAAAATGTACAGACACGACTTGCGATTACTCTTTCATAGACAGAAGTGGTGCGTCTTGAGGTGAAACCATTCTCACAGGACACAGGTGAGAGCTCAGACTAGCAAGCAAACTTTGCTTTGAGACTGATTTTAGTGATCTAATTTCATCAAGGTCATTTCTGACTGAAACAAAGACAGTTAATAAGACAGATCATGAACATCAAAGTCCTTCATAATTACGACTTAAGTGACAATTACATAACATGGCTGGCTTGCTGTCACATCATGACAACATGGAGCTAACCTACACACATACACGACATAGCTTTCTAACATTTAGATGTGACATAACAGAAGAGTTTCCAGGTGATTGTCATTGTTACCAAACAAACTTTTTTTCTTTTTAAAAGTAACAACAAATAAAGGTAAAAGGGTAAAAACATTAATATTTGATAGCGTTCTGGTAGGCTGTCTATTAGTGTTATCATTTGTCATTCAATTTCTATTCTCCAAATACAGTCATTAGTAATGGAAGTTGGTTAAAAGAAACATTCCTGCAAGGCTGAACTAAATATACTCCACTTTTCCCCACATGTTGCTATTAACTAATTAGGTAAAGACATTGCTGATTTGGTCATTGACAACAATCTGCAATTAAGGCAGGCAATTAGGAAAGCAACGTCTCAGTTGGGCATTAAAGGACTAGATCTCTGCATTAAGATGGATAATACAGGCATGATGGAGGGCGGGTTAATGTTTTAAAACAAAAATCAATAGCCAATCATGGATAAAGGCTACTTGTATGTGCAAAATCATTCAAGCAAAACGCATTTGAGGCATGAGGTTAGGCTTTGCACATTAGTGTGACACTTCATATGATCCCACTATGTCATTGTAAAGACAGCTGGGTTCTTTTTGAAATATCTTTATCTAATAAAGTAGTTTCGGAGAGAGTCGTAGTAGAGTCAGGCTATAACAAGCACTCATTGTATTTTCTACCTTGGCATGGGAGGTTTTGGCAGCAACACATTGGTTATTTTAAATGGAAAAGTCAGAACGTTGGATTTTTATTTAAAAACAACAACAAAAAAAAAAATCATTTAAGTCTATCTTATGTTGACGTATTGGGTCTACCATTAGAAATTAGGGTTACACATTCAACAAATCCGCATTTAGTGTAATACTTCCAAGTACAGCAATAAATGGTGAAAGGAGCAAGTAGCATTTCCTGATAATATATAATGAAAATGTAGTAAAACAAAGTTAGCGGTAGTGAATAACGATGCATGGCCCATCTTGTATACATTAGAAATGTGCATAAATAAAACGAAATGCGGTGAGGGTTCGGGCTACTCCATCTTTTATATAATGTACCGCCCCGTTAAGAACCGCTTCATGACACAACTGACCGGCGCAGGGCTAATAACTGACAAGCCAATGAAAAAGACTAAAAACTATCCAAAGCACGTTTGATCTGCATTTCTGAATATTTTCATGTAGTGGATGATTTGTAGTGTGAAAGCTGCTGTGTTCTAGGACACTAAGTAGTGTATGCCACCGCATTCAAAGAAGCAAAGGAACAGTCCCTTGTTAAGACACCAGACCGCTCATGTTTTAAGTCCAAGCAGGCTTCTTCCTCTTTTCTCCGTTCACAAGAAGTCACACACTAATGCTCCTCTCTCTGTAGTGTATGTTTTTGCGTGTGGAATTTAGTGTTTACTTGGTAAATCTCTTCAATTATTGCATAAAATCTAATAAGGGAATTGTTGCAGGTACGGTGAACGTTGGCATGAGACACAATGGCACAAGGTAATGACGAGGCGGAGAGGTTAAGGGCAGTAGTGAGGATGTGTGAGGAGCCGGAGCGTGTGTGTGTGTGTGTATGTATGTGTGTGTGTGTGTGAGTGTACATCTAAGGGCTGCTAGGGAAGACAGTCTGATATCTCAGCTCAGTTCATCCTCTGGATTGTGCTGGTCCAGCAAGCGGACGTGGGTAAAGGGAAAATGGCCATGCTTTCCCTTGCACTCACCCTCCCACTGACCGTTTACATTGATCTTGGTCACCTTCACCATATCGCCGACCTAACAACAGTGACAGAAATGGAGGAAACACTTTGTTAATGCAATGCACGAAACAGCAACCTTAAACAGAGAATTACAGTTCCACTGGGAGGCGCCAAAGCCAAAAAAAAAAATGTTTTATTGCACAAAATCAGTGTGGGTTGCACTTAAAATAGTGGAATAAAAAAAGCTACATTTCTTACCTCCAAAGCAAGAGCAGTCTTGTCATAGGCATTGGGAACTCGCTTCTGAATCGCCCTGGCATAAACCGGACCATTCTGTAGATTGGGTAAGGATGTCGGCTGAGCATATTGGCCCGGTTCACCAAGCAGAGGTTGAGACTGAGAACCGTGGCCGTCTGAGTTGCCGTGAGCTCCGGATCCTCCAACAGACCCTCCAGGGCCACCTGATGTTGGAGAGGCCGGCCGGTACTTCTCCACGTAGGGCACTGGGATCATGCCGACACGGCCTTCTGAATTCTGTGCGTTCCACCACTGCTCCTCCGGCTTCTCCAGAACTCTTAGAATATCACCCTTTCGAAAAGGAAGGTCCTCGTCGTCATTGCCGGGGAAGTCGAAGAGAGCTCGGACGTACTCCTCTTCCAGCCTCTGAGGAGCTCCTCCCGTTCCTGCATTGACGCTGATGAAGGACGAGTGCTTGGCTTTGCTGATGGGCTCAATGAGAGTTGTGGTATCCAGGTAGTGGATCTTATAGAACTCCAAGAGTGCAGGTAAGGCATCAAATTCCTGATCTCCAATACGGAACCGAGGAGGAGCGAGTCCTGCAGGATGATAGTGATTAGACACAGAGGATGGATGGATTATCAAGAATTGCTTAACCTTAATCTATGAGGACTTCACTAAATGGTACATATAACAACTACAGTTTTTTTTCGTGTAAACATTACAATTAAAAACAACAACAACAACACACAATGGTCAATAAAGTACTGCAAATTCAGCATTACTGCGCATACAGCGTCTACAAACAAAAAGTGGGAGTTTTGTCATAAAAAAATACATATGGTTTCCATTACATGTTAACATATTTAAGTTATCAGAGTGACTTTCGGTATAAACAGTGTTTATACTGAAAAATAACATTTCTGTATGTGTAAACATCTTATGGAGAATACTAAATTACTACGTAATATTAAAATGACGCAAAAAAATCAGACTGAATGTGCAGAAGTATTCGTAGTATAGAAGTACACAAGTTTCTCGTCGAGCTGCTAAGCGTTTAGCTAAAGCAGTATTTATTCGCCCCGTTTTTGGCAGTATATTTATATGTAACGCTTACCTGGTCCGGACTGGCGATTGCTGCTGATGCTGTTTATTATGTAATGAGAGACTTTGGAGTTCTCCGACACAGACAGCACGTAGTCCCCGGGAATAGTGATCGAGTCCCGCACCAGGAACACTCCATGCCTCTGCCCTTGGAGCAGCGAAACCGCCTCTTGCCGGCTTAATCTCCCCCAATACCAGCTCCCTCGGTCCTCCGAATCAAAATTTCCGGCCATGACTAGCGCTAGAAAAAAGCACAGGCTTCACAGGCCTTCCCTTCGCCTCTCCTTATCCGCAAGCAGCGTTCAACTCATGCAAAAACTTTACCGCGTTCCGTTGTTGAACACGTTTCGAATACGCGCAGCATTCGCACACTTTTCTACGCTTTTTTGTTCCAATCGGGTAAGAAAACAGCCGACGTCGGAATCCCAACGTGCATGAGACTCAAAAACTACGACTATTCGCCCAGATCCTCTGATAATTGTTCAGTGTAAACCAAAACGTACATTGGAAGTTGTCACAAGGAAGTTCAAATATTTCAAATGGCGGACAAGGGAAACAATTTTTGACCTTATTTCCCGGAAGTGATGCAATAACACAGTCAATTCACGCGGCGCCTACAGGTAGCCATATTGATGCGGTCAATGTTGAAAATGACACTATAACCCCGTATTATCCTGCAGTTCAATTTAAACTTTACAATTTTGATATTTTATATTTATAGATAATTTTGTGCTTTAATATGAAAAAAATCTGATTTTGTTTTACTTAACTTTTTAATACATTTACATTTATTGACTAGTTTATCATTATTTTATGTATTTACATCATAATAATTACTAATGTTCGTATTAATATTATTAGTAGTAGTATCCATAATATTATTATCCATATTTTTAGTAATTTGTTTAATCGGTTTGATAATGTGTATGTGTAAGACATTTTGGCTCAGTGAAAACCTGAACGAAAAATAAAGTTAAATAAAACTCGTTTCTCAAAAACACGACAGTCTTTAAAGAAAATCCAGTTCAGTCCACTCCAGTGGTTTATAGCTGGTATATACTGGTCATTAACTAGTCCTAACTGGTCACCATCTGGCTCTCCAGCTTCCATGTTTTCCAATCCAGCTTGATTTGACCAGCTGGTATCTGGTTTGCTGGTATGCTACACCAGCCAATAAACCAACTGGAAACAGCTGATTTCATGATCAGTTGTTGTTTAAATTTTTTTTTTTCAGGTGTAACCTATAAGCTGTATTTTTATAGGCCTTGTTAGTCCATGTATGTTTTCAAAAACTAATTTTATTATCGAACAATTTATAACCCTCATTTGCTAATATAGGCCTACTTAAAGGTCGTTTGTGCTATAAATTGCAAAAAAGGACAGAAACGGAAGTACGTAAACAGTGTCGTTTACATAAAACAAGCACGAAAGAATTGCCAACCACTAGATGTCGACATCGATTACTAATAGTTTACTGTCCTGCGTCCACCAGTCCCGTTCAATAACACAGTTCAGTGTTCCTGTGCACAAACGCCATAAAAACGTTTAGGTCTTTTTTTTTTTTTACCACAGTCCAGCATTTTATGTAGCCTACTGTTTAATGCATACATTAATTGTATATTTGTTAAAGGTTTATTGATTTTGATGCCAACAGTCAAATACAGTTTTGTTTACAAATAATAATACACACATATTGCTGTTTCTCATCCCTAGCGTTCTCCTTTCTTTATTAACCATTGTGGGAATACAGAAATACAGACACAATTCATTGATCACAGCTCTTCAGTGCACTTTTATATATAATATCGATATATAATTCCCTTTCTGTAATGGCAGATCTTAGAAGTATGGCTTTCAAAAACAGCAGGAGATTTTGAGGCTACCTGGTGACCATAAAATGACATGATAATCTGAAATATATTGGTTACCTTTATTACAGGAGCAATTAGGCTTAATAATTAATTTGTTTTATAAACCATCATTTGGGGAGGGAGACAATTCTAGTTAAAAAAACACTGAACAAGATTTGCATGTAAGCCTATTGTGATAATATACAAAGTAGTACAGTATAAATGGATATAAGCTATCCTAATTTTCATTTAAGTAATTTTAAATAATGAAATAAAACAACTGTTTCTTATTAAGACAAAATATTTCTAATCAATATACAATGTCACTGAAACAATACTTTTATTTACTGGCATATCAGAACTAGTTTGAATTACATTTGAATAATGTAATATAATTAGGCACTATAAAGATGTTTATGCTATGAAATACCTTTATCATTTAATAACAGTGGATAAATAGAAATGAAACCTTTATATAATTTTCGTGTGTTTATAAGATCTATTCTAAAGAACTGAGCTAAGCAACCTTACATTGTCTTCAAAATCCATGTCAAGCAGCAACAACAGAATAACAGCATTATATACTATCATATATCCAAAACAACACTTTCTTTTTTCTGTGGAGTGAATCTTTCCTCTTTGGCTTCAGTCCCGCTGCTCTGGATCAAACTAACATACTGTTTTGGGCTAACAGTGTGACAAGACATTTTGGTTTTCCTTTATAAATTAGGGGCACTTCATATGATCTCATCTGCATCCCATCCACCTGACATCCGGTACATGCATATTCAATGGATGATACTGAATAAAATTTAGGTTGTTTTCCACTGCTGGAGAGAATGTGATGCGACAGTCAGATGGATAGATGGACACACCAGTTCATGATCTGATTATATCCAGCATGTTTAACTGATCTCCGGCAGGGGTTTGAACAGGCACATAGGCACACGGAGGTTCATGGTTATGACAGTGATGGGGAAAACCTGAATAAGAGGGTATGTTATATATTTTTGTATCTCACAACTGATTAATTTCTTCTTTGCAAAAAAAGACAGCAGCCATGATTGTCTTCCCTATTAAACCTGCTGAAGCCCATGAGTTCATGGGTAACCCAGTCTGAAAACAAGCGTGTCACGTGCTACCACTCTCTTTTTCTTAAAGGGATGAAGGTTACAGACTCAGCGTTTTCAATCAGGAAGGGTTTTCTAAATGGCAAGCTAACTGGTCTGGGTCAGAATCTTCTCTTAAAGGCTTGATGGCTCCAGAAGGGTGCTGGGGCAAGGCAGATGGGATGATTGGCTTTGGACATCTTCTTCGCTCTCTGCTATTTGCTTTGTAACTGGATCTATGGATTTACACAAGTGTGAAGGGAAAAATCTGGACGAGAAGCTGTATTTGATTAAGTGATTAATTTCTCCTTTGATACAACAGACAAGCGATGTGAGTGTCAACCCTATAAAACCTTCTGAATCCCAAGACCTCATGGATAACCCAATCTGAAAACAAGCCTGTCACGCTTTCTCTTTTTCTTAAAGGGACCAGCATCTAATCAAATTAGACAGTGGCTTCAATCAGGTAGGGTTGTTCGAATGACACGCTAACTGATCTGGGACAGAGTCTTCTCTTAAAGGCTCGATGGCTCCAGAAGAGTGTTGTGACTGGCTGGAGCAGGACAGATGGGAAGACTGGCTTTGTAAGTCCTCTTCGCCCTCTGCTTTGGACGCCCTTTTCTCTCTGCTCCGTTTTGCAACTGGATCTTTTACCAGCCGCTGCTCCTCCAAGGTCCACATACTGTCGTCCTCGTCCTCCTTGCCTTGCACCTCCCTGTCAAAGTCCAGCAACTCCTCCATCATGTCCTCGATCTCCATCTCGCCGTCAATCTCTTCTTCTACCTCAGATCTGAGTTCTCCCATACTCTCAGTCCTGTTCGTATCGTCTCCGTCGTCCTCATCCACTCGGCCCTCCGCCTCGCTGGCCTGGCTCTCGCCGAACTCGAGAATGGTGGGAAGGTTGCCCTGTTTGGGGCAGCGCTTGCGAAGGCTCACCAGAAATGGTTGTGGGAGGGAGAAGATGTCCACGTTGTTCCCCAGGTCGATCCAGGTGACGCTGGGGAAGCAGTCAGGGTCCTTCAGTGTGTCTGTGAGCTCTTTGAGCACGGCACGGGTCAGCCTGTTGCCATTGAGGGCCAGAGTCTCAAGGCGGGGAAGAGACGCCAGCGTAGGGAGGAGCAGAAGGAAGGCATCGTCTGTGAGCTCGGTGAAGCCCAGCTCTAGGCTGCCGATGCGGGATGCATGGTGATGCAGGTAGGCACAAAGACGCTCCATGTCTTTCACTCCAAGAGGGATGCCAGACAGGTCTAATGTCCCACCGGAGGGAGGGCTTGAAAGAACTGATTTCAAACTGAGAAAGAAAAAAAGAGGCAGATAGATAGTAAGGATCTGTGTCGAGGTGGGGGAATTGACTTTTTAACGAATGATCTAAATCAGAACCAAAGGAAAGAAAATATTAAGAATTCTAAAGCAGTTCACTAATAAAACTAGGACACATTTGCTGGTAATTTCATTAGGAACTGAAACATAATGTGGCAAACATTATAATCTGATTATAAGATATAATCTACATTATAAGATGATAATTATAAAGAATTATTTAAAAAATACATTAAAGAATTAAAAAAGTATAATCTGTTTCATCTTTTAAAATCAATTACCTTGAATATATTAAAAATGAGTATTGCTGTTAAATGAATAATCAAGATTAATCCAAAATAAGTTTTATATTTCTAAACTTATATTTGTTTACATAATATATGTGTGTGTACTGTGTATATGTATTATGCATATATAAATACACACTCATATAGTCTATATATGTATATAGACAATATTTACATGTATTTAAATGTATACATTTATTATAAATATATTTAGTATACAAATAACTAGGGGCGACTTGGCGATATCCTCGCGATAGTGGTATGATGCGGTGCAACAAATCTCTGCTGTTCTATTTATGACGTGCTGACACAAATTTCAAATGGTTTTCAATGGTCTCTTTATTGTTCACACGTTGTTTATTACTGCATGTAATTCAATAAAATAGTTTAATTTCAAAGAGTTGATTACAAAATGCACCTACATTTTTTTTGAATGTTTTTGTTGAATAAAATATTTTTTTTCCTAATATATTTTATCATTGAGGATTTATTTAAAAAAAAGTCAAAAAATGTCTCGCTTCTCAGCAGACAGGAAGGCAGGGAGATGTGAATTCGAGAAAACAGGTAACATTTAATGAACAAACAGGATACAAGGCAGGTGCAGAGACATAACATAACTAAAACACAAAACACCTAGGATACACGGCTGGCAGAGGATGAGACGCTAATGAAAGGGGCAGGGTTACAAATGAGGAAAGACATGTGTTAACAGTTCACTGAACTAAAGCAAAAACAAAGACAGCACATGACACAATGACAGCGTTAAAGTCTCGTCTTGTTCTCGTGAACCCAGTGTCTCATCTCGTGGGATAAGTGTGTGTGTGTGTGTGCATGTATATATTTAAGAAAAACATATTTGTATATTAAATATATTTAAAATAAATGTATACATTTTAATATATGTAAATATTTTCATTGAAAGAAGTTTTTTTCCTCTACACTTCATATCAAAACACTAAAATGAATAAACAAAGAACAGAATCAAATTATGCCTCATTTGTTTTTTAAAATGCAATTTTGCTGAAATACTGCAAATAATATAAAATGAAATTACATAAAATTCTAAAATTATTTTTTATAAATTAATTATTAGATAGATAATATTTTAATTAAAACTATGCAAAATGCTGTGTATTTTAACAAACATTATTATGACAACAATATTTATGACCATTGGTTATTAAATTATCTCAATTCACTGACATTAGCAGGTGTCGCATCATCTTATTGTTGAAATCTACATATACACTGCATACGGAAAATATTCAGGCCCCCTTACATTTTTTCAAAATAGAAAAAGTCACATGGTCCTAAGTATTTAGTATTTAGTAGAAGCACCCTTTTGATCCAATACAGCCATGAGTCTTTTTTAGAAAAGATGCAACAAGTTTTTCACACCTGGGGATCCTATGCCATTCCTCCCTGCAGATCCTCTCCAGTTCTGTCAGATTGGATGGTAGATGTTAGTGGACATCCATTTTTAGGTCTCTCCAGAGATGCTCAATTGGGTTTAAGTCAGGGCTCTGGCTGGGCCATTCAAGAACAGTCACGGAGTTGTTGTGAAGACACTCCTTGGTTATTTTAGCTGTGTGCTTAGGGTCATTGTCTTGTTGGAAGCTAAACCTTCAGCCCAGTCTGAGGTCCTGTGCACTCTGGAGAAGTTTTTGGTCCAAGATATCCCTGTACTTGGCCGCATTAATCTTTCCCTTGATTGCAAACAGTCGTCCTGTCCCTGCAGCTGAAAAAAAAACCCACAGCATGATGCTGCCACCACCTTGCTTCACTGTTGGGACTGTATTGGACAGCTGATGAGCAGTGTCTGGTTTTCTCTACACATACCGCTTAGAATTAAGGCCAAAAAGTTCTATCTTGGTCTCATCAGACCAGAGAATCTTATTCCTCACCATCATGGAGTCCTTCAGGTGTTTTATAGCAAGCTTCATGCAGGCTATCATGTGTCTTGCACTGAGGAGAGTCAGGCCACTCTGCCATAAAGTCCCGACTGGTGGAGGGCTGCAGTGATGGTTGACTTTTTTTACAACTTTCTCCCATCTCCCGACTCTCTGGAGCTCAGGCACAGTGATCTTTGGGTTCTTCTTTACCTCTCTCACCAAGGCGCTTCTCCCTCGATAGCTCAGTTAGGCCGGACGGCCAGCTCTAGGAAGGGTTCTGGTCATGCCAAACATCTTCTATTTTCGATTATGGAGGGCAGTGTGCTCTTAGGAACCTTCAGTAAAGCAGAAATGTTTTTGTAACCTTGGCCAGATCTGTGCCTTGCCACAATTCGGTCTCTGAGCTCTTCAGGCAGTTCCTTCGACCTCATGATTCTCATTTGCTCTGACATGCATTGTGAGCTGTAAGGTCTTATATAGACAGGTAAGTGTCTTTCCTAATCAAGTTCAATCAGTATAATCAAACACAGCTGGACTCAAATGAAGGTATAGAACCATCTCAAGGATGATCAGAAATATAATATAATATATTAATATTATAATCCTGCTATATAACAAAGTGAAAAATTTAAGGGGGTGTGAATAACTTTTTGTACCAACGATAGATAGATAGATAGATAGCTAGATAGATAGATAGATAGATAGATACTGTGTATATTTTAAATCCAAATTGCCCAGCCCTAACTGAAGTCTGAAGGCTGTTCATTGTGTTTTCTGCTGTCTC
>JAUCMU010000046.1:8628308-8651685 GCA_032275025.1 Enteromius treurensis | reverse complement strand
ACATTACTTTGGTGTAAAGCTGCTTTGCAATGATATGTATCATGAAAAGCGCTATACAAATAAATTTGAATTGAAAAAAAAACATACATGCCCCAAAACTATTTTCACTCGACAATTCAAACTTCTGGCTGTATAACACACTTAAAAAAAACCAAAGAAATATAACTATAGTCAATGTCAACTGTTTTAAAGATCAAACAGAGGAAAAAAAATATGGAATCACAGAAATCTGAGGAAAATTATGTGGAATCACCATGCAGTTTGCATTTCTTAAACAAAGGAGAGGATTATAAAAGTTCTTGAAGAAGCTAAATCTTCACGGAATGTTGCAAAAGATGTTGGTTGTTCCCAGTCAGCTATTTCTAAAATCTGGACCAAGTACAAATCATATGGAAAGGTTGTAAAAGGGATATTGGTATTGGTAGACCAAGAAAGACATCAAAGTGCCTAGACAGAAAACTTAAAGCAATATGCCTTGAAAACAGAAAATGCACAAAAAAACAAATGAGGAACAAATGGGCAGAAAGTGGAGTCAATGTCTGTGATCGGACAGTAGGAAATCGGCTAAAAGAAATGGGATTTGCATACAGAAAAGCCAAACGAAAACCATCATTAACATCTAAACAGAAAAAAGTTCGGTGGGCTAAAGAAAGACTATCTTGGACTGTTGATGACTGGATGAGAGTTATATTCAGTGCTGAATCACGGATCTGCATTGGGCAGGGTGATAAACTTGTTTGGTGCCGTTCCAATAAAATGTATAAAGACAACTGCCTGAAGAATACATGCAAATATCCACAATCATTAATGATATGGGGCTGTATGTCAGGTAAAGGTATGGGAGACATGACAGTCATTACATCTTCTATAAATGCACAAGTTTATGTTGAGATTTTGGACACTTTTCTTATTCGATCAATTGAAAGGATGTTTGGTGATGGAAGCATCATTTTTCAGCATGGTAATGCATTGTGCCATAGAGCAAAATCTGTGAAAACATTCCCACAGGAAAGACATAAAATGTCAATGTCATGGCCTGCAAATAGTCCGGACCTTAATCTAATTGAAAATCTGTGGTGGAAATTTAAAACAAATGGTCCACGACAAGGCTCCAACCTGCAAAGCTGATCAGGCAACTGCAATAAGACAAAGCTGGAGGCAGATTGATGAAGTATACTGTTTGTCATTAGGTGGTGCAACAAAGTACTAGTAGTGTTTTTATTTGGTGATTCCATACAATTTTCCTCAGATTTGTGTGATTCCATATTTCTTTCCTCTGTTTGATCTTTAAAACAGTTGTCATTGACTATACAGTAGTTAGCTTTCTTTGTTTGTTCAAAAAAAAAGAATTTTATAAAGCCAGAAGTTTGAATTGTCGAGTGAAAATAGATTTGTGGCATGTATGTGCTTGTTTTTTCTTCTCTACACAATTAAACATTTGAATGAAAATCTTCTGAGAGGGGTGATTCCATACTTTTTTCCAGGGGTTGTTTTTAAATAGAAAAGAGTTACCTTAAACTTTAATAATTATATTTCATACTGCGTTTTTGGTCATATAAATATGCTACGGTGAGCATAAGATACATCTTTCAAACAATGTTAAAGGTAGGTTTTTAAAAATGGCCTAAGACCTTCCGATGATATGTTGAAGACTCATGGATAATAAGTGTGGTAATTATGACCAATTAAGTGCCGAGTCTGTCATTATACCGCTCTATTCTCCAACACACTGGTGAAAGGTCATCACTGTGACTATCAGTGCAAAATGAAGGATTACCATCCCTGAAATGAATCCTGAAAAAAACTCTCTTTTGCAGTAGATGCAAGGATGACTGAATGTGTGCGCTAACAACTCATTTCTAGTTCAAATGTTGCCTAGTATTATGCACATTTAAAATAACCCAAGCACTTTCCTTGAATGCAGTACGCTTGATGTTCCATTATTTTGTTATAGCTTTATCTCCTAATCATACAAAATGCATTATAAAATCTCTGAGATTTATGACCATCCTTTTCAGGCCCAATTTTGTTGACTATTCACAAAAAGTTCCAGCAGCTTTGTTTAAGCTCTCTGTGTAATGACTTTATGTGAAATTCAAGCTATTTTTTTGTTTTTTTGTTAAACAGCTCTTTTTAACTCAGCCTCTAAGACATCAATGACTTTGACATGACAGCTGTCTGGATGGCTATGCAAATCAATACAAAAGCATCAGTGTAAAGATAGCACTAATTGGAGGCAGGTTGCCATGTGCCAAATGAAACGTCAAAGTCACTGCCCGAAATTGAAAAAGCCAGAGATGCAGAAAGCTGTAAGGAATGAATATCAAGAGCATATTGCATCTTTATCTTGATGCCACATTCAGAACCTGCTGTTTTCTGCTCTGAGGCAGTAAAGAGCGTGAGCGGAAGAGGACATGAAGACGACAAGAGAGAAAGTGGCACTAAAACGAGAGCTTAAGCCACCGAAAATCTAGCAAAAGGCAGAACTGTGAAGTAATCTGTCGAGGAGAGGCGGCATTAGAGCGACTCGAGAGATCATATGAGGAGAAAATAGAGGGATGAAAAATAGGAGGGAAAACTTAGAAGGCAGAAAGAATTCAGCAGACATGCCTGAGAGATGACAGTATGATTTCACAACAGCTCTTATTCCACACCCTCTTCTACTCTTGTTTTACATTCTCAAATCCCTTTTTCGTTTAACACAGCTCTCTATCTTTCTTCTCCTCTCATGTTTGCTATTAATGTGGGTGTTATGGGGGCAGATCATATGCTAAAGCTAGATAAAACACTGTCGCCTCTGGACACGATGATCCAGAAATCGGCCTGCGTTGAGATGGGGAAGACATTCTTCACTGGCTCCTGACAGCCGTGGGCTGCTTGTTATGAACTAAAGGCTCTCCAATGGACTGCAGACGCTTCGCCACATGCAGACCAGACAAGGGCAATGCGTTTCACATTTCAGTCCATGAAACAATAGAGGTCATGTAGTACAGTAGGTCTAAGGCATATCAAATCCCACTTAACCGCTTTTGTTTCAAAGAAGCGACCCAAATACTCCAAACATTTTTGTTTACACAATACAGCCTTCAGATATGCAGACTTGTTTGTGTTGCTCCATTTGCATTTAACAATTTGATAATCGACTAATATATTATATTCAGCGAGTGTGGGCGATATACTGTTGGCATTGTGCAAGCTTATGCAAATATGCAAGATAAAAACAGCCTAAACAAATGGAAACATTCAGGCCTAAATCTGATTTGGACTCTTCCGTGTTAAACACTTGATGCATACAGTTGTGCTAATAAACAGACTTTATGGTATATAATTACAGTATGTATTCACACTGAGGTTACATGTTAAATGTTATTGGATGAACTAACAGATCCAGAGCAGATGTATAGTTTCCTCCGATTATATGGAGAATTACAAATTAGCTTTAGTGTAAATATTTGCATGGAGGCACATAGATTAAACTGCACACACATTATGAGTAATGCATTGCAAGCATAAACACACGCTGCAGACCAACATCTGTTACGTGTGAATTCTCTCAGAGAAAATGGGACACCTGTCTGAGAGACTGTCTCACTTTGACCGGTGGAGGAGGTTAAGGTCATGTTAGCACTTCGCCATTACTAGAGCGGAGAGGGAGGAATCATTAAGGGAGAGAGAAATAGAAGAGCAAATGAAGGAGACATGAAAAAATGAGAGTTACAAAATGAAGCCATTATAAATGCTTGGCTGTATTTTACCGTTGTTGTGATTAACTAAAAGTAAAATTATTTATGTTCATTTAAAATAAAGCTGAAATAAAATTAAATATTCAAAATACATTAACAAATTCAACTTTAAAAAGCTTGCAAATTAGATATGAAATGATCTATGCAAAGGTTAAGCTAACTTAAGGATAAAAAATAATAATAAGCACATAAAATGACTAAAACATATACTAAATGTAAAATAAAAACTAAAAGTATGAAAATAAAAATGAATTAAAAATATTAATATTATAATAACATACATAATAATAAAATTACACTAGTGAATAAAAAAATTTCCAGAAGAAAATACAGGATGTGCTTTTAAACTTCACATTTAATATACATTAATTCTCTTTAAAATAAAGCTATTTTATTGATATTTTAGTTCCATGAAAAAACCTTTTAACATCTATGGAACCTTTTCCAATTGCACCAAATGTTCTTAGTGAAGCAAGGTTCTCTAGATTATTAAACCTGGTTGTTCTTTGGCATCACTGTGAAAACTCTCTTTTGGAACCATTTTTAAAGAGTGTAAGTACTTAATCTCAAATGTTCCTCTAAAAAAAAAAAAAAGACAGAAATGAGACTTGTGTGAATTAGAAATGAAAAAGAATTACAAAAAAAAACCATCTTGGCAAATTTGACACATTTGAGAGTAATGGTGACTTTTCCCCAAGAGAAAAAAAATCGGAGAAACAGGAGACTTAAATGAAATTAAAATAAAATATGCCCCTTCTTTTCGCCATACACTCTTAAAAATAAAGGTGCTTCGAAAGATTCTTCATAGCGATCCCATTGAAGAACCATTTTGGGTTGAGTCAAAGGTTCTTTAAAGAATCATCTCTTTCTTACCACTTGCTCATCTGACGAACCTTCTTTTGCCACAAAGAACCTTAAGTGAAACTGAAAGGTTCTTAAAATTTTAAAGGTTCTTTATGGAACCATTTAGAAAAAAAAGTTCTTCTATGGCACTGTGAAGCACCTTTATTTTTAAGTGTAGAAAAACCATTTTTGGTTCCACAAAGAATCATTCAATCAAAGGTATTTTTAAAAAAACATCTCGTTCTTACCTTTTTATAATCCAAATAACTCTCTTTTTTCAGAAAGAACATTTTTTTGAAACAGAAATGGAACCATTAAGACAAACATTCTTCTATGGCATTGTGAAGCATCTTTAATTTTAAGAGTGTAGCAGAATTTTCAGTATGTCTTCCATACAATCAAAAAGAACAGTGACCTTGCACTGTCAAGCTCCAAAAACAAGAAACTTAATAAAATATCATAAAAGTAATCAATTATCCACTGAAAGTCATGACATGAAAACCTACATTCAAGTCAACATTCACTTTCATTGAACAGAAACGAGTGCTTTCTCATTCTGCTACTCTTTTTGTAATCCATAAAAGAAAGAAAATCATATGTGAAATCAGGTTTTTAAAAACACAAGAATGTAAGAAAATAATGACAGAATTGTCATTTTCGTTAAGCTTGTTTTTCTTGCCTGTTTGCACCTTCAAGCTGGGAAATGATTCAAACTCCTATTTCCCCTGGACAGTCCCATTACTGCCGATCTGATGCAATCACATCAGTAAGCTCATAGTCCAGGCAGAACAAACAAAGGTGCTTGAGGAAGTGCAAACAGAGAATAAGGAGACCATTACAGGCACACAAGTATCGACAACACACCCAAGGACAGGTGAGAACGCTGTCTGAGAAACACTTCCCTTATTAAACCCCAACTGCTGCTTTCACATCTGCAACACCACACCACAGCACACAACTTAAGCGTAACAAATAAAGAGCCGCCTGTGGTGTGACTCAGACAACCAGTGCCGCTCAATCAACAAAAAGCACCCGGTGAGGATTAGACAACACAACCGGAGTGGATGAAAAGAAGAAGGTATCGAATCCGGTCTACGCAGAACACATGCCTTCACATTTCAGCTTTAACCAGAGCAGCTGATGCCGTGAAAGAACCGCGGTAGACGACTTCAGCTGTTCAACACATAAGTTAGGAGACAGAATAAAGGCGTCAGCTAATCTAAAGTGTATCCGTTGTCACAGGAAATAAATACAGCCTAGTATTTCCTCATTTACACATTACCCAGTCTGTGTTTTGACTAAATTAATGGCAGTTGGAAAGGAGCCACATAAGTATGAGTCTACACCACAGAACCATGTGTTAGCAAAAAAACACACGGCACACAGTGGGAGGCTGCTCTTTCATTCACTGACTCACTCTGCAGAATAAACACAGCTCTTATCATCAATGGACGGAGAGGAAACCGCTGAAAGCCCTGTTGAAGAGCCAATTCACAGGTGATGAGAGTTGGATGGTATATGCAGTTGTCCTGGAGATATAATACAAGATTTTAAAACAATTTGGGGATATCAGAACCGTAGGACCCATTCCTCAAGCGAAACGCTCCATTAGCCATGCAGCTTTTAAAGCGTAATTAATCCCTAAGTGCTGACGAATCAGTGCACGGACAAACAACTGACAAAGTGATGATTCATTTCGACTGCCTGCTATGCAAAGTCGGAAAGCCTTTTATTTTTAAACCAACTAATCACTTTAATTAATGAACAAAGTGAGGCACTTGTGAGCCACTAGGCTACTGTATGTGGGCTGAAGGATACGGGCATCGATGTAATTTATAATGTAGCTTTTCATGCGAAATGAAAGTAATTATGTGGCAGGAGAGACCTAGATATCAGAGGGACAATAAGAAAAAGAAACGAAAAGAGGATAGTGAATCACTGAATCATTTGTGAAACCATGTAATTGATTCATTGAAAAGAATCTCTTAAAAAGGATGATTCACAGATTGTACAATTATTGTCAGACTTGTGTTCCCTTGCCTTGTGTTTTGCCCCATGTGTATGGCCTTATTTGGTTGTTCCTGTCCCCGATTAGTTGATTGTGTTAATTTGTTCCCAGCTGTGTTCCCCAGGTGTTTTCAGTTCTCCCATGGTTTCCTTGTGTTAAAGTACCCTGAGTTCCAGAGTCTCTGCTGTCGGTCGTTATTTATGTTACCTGTCTGCCTAGTCTCCAGTGTTCCTGAGTTTTATAATTAAAGAGATTCTCGTTCGCAAACTCTGTGCGTTCTCCTTACTGCACGATGGGATGTGACACTTATATGGCTTACATACAAATATTTGAGAATGTCCTGGAAATATTAATAACAGAAGTTCATTATTTGTTGTATTCTTATGACTTTTAAAATAATATTAATTATTTATTACATATTTTTTTGCTGTGCAGGTAAACCTCACTCCCCTGATCTCAAAAAGAGGCGCTCTAGCGACTGATACTAGAGGTCATGGCCTTTAGCCTCCTGGTTACAGTGCCCGCCTCCCATGCCGGCGACCTGGGTTCGAGGCCCGCTCGAAGCGAGGACGAGTTGTTGCAGTAGCGGACCCAGGGGGGTTACATATAAATCAGTGATTATAAGATAATAGGATATATTCAAACAGCAAAGAATTTGTGGTCATTAATGTTTTTATATTATTTTATAAATTAATATGCAAAGATGCATTAATTTGATTAGTGACAGTTAACACATTTATAATGTCTAAAATGTCTAACATATAATGTTCATTCAAACATTTTATTCAAAAAAGAAATGGTTTCCACTAAAATATTAAGAAACAGTTTTCAGTGTTAATAATTATAGTAAACATTTCTTGAATACCAAATCAGCGTATTACAATGATTTCTAAAGACTAAAGGTCTTTGCAAACTGAATTTAAAAGTTAAATTCATATTTTTTGCTTTTCGTCATCCAGTCCTATCAAAATGTTTGCTACGGATGCAAAAAGCAGAAAATCGAACCTGATCCAGTTTTTCTTTATGACAGACGAAAGTTTCAAAGTCAGTGTGTAAACATGATTGACACGACGTGAGCTCATATTTATTTTTCAACATGCACAAATTTTGGATGAAATTTTGGGCTCGGTGTGCAATGGCATTGACACAAAAAACTGGAATCATGGCCGCTGAATATTCAACTTTAAACCACAGGAATAAATTACATGTTAAAATGCATGAGAAAAGAAATGCTTATAAAATGTATATATACAAAATATTTATATTTAAAATATTATAAACATTTTTATTTTGTGTTCTTATTTTTGCATTCATTCATTTTTTTGATTAAACGCATGCATGTATACGCAAATGTATACTGACTACAGATTTACCCACTTTTAATACTTCAACTAAATTTCAAATATGAATTTATTACCACATTACCATGACTGTGGGAACCCTCAGAAAAGAGACCAAACAACAAGAATAACAAGAAAAGCGCTGTAAACTGAGGTGTAAAAAAAAAAACGTATTTTTGTACTGAGGAAAGTAAGGAAGCATACGGGCCCTCACTGCCTAAATCTGAGACCCCCTCTATGTTTGTCAGCTCTGCTTTCTCACCAGGCCTGTGGCTTCCTCTTCAGCAGCCCCTGCCGTCTCCACTGGGAGTGTGGGCTCAGGTGGTACGTCAGCTGACGGCACACCTTCTCCATGGCATCCAAAGCATCTCCCTCCTGACAAAGAAAGAGAGAAACCACGTCAATCAAGCTGTAACACACAGCAGGTTAATGGGAACTGGCAGAAGATCAGGGTATCTCAGCCCTCAAGGTAAAATACAAATGTCTTTGACGTTTATGATGACAGAGGAGTAAAGCTATATGGACTGGCCGACATGTCAAAAACACAGGCTGGCTCTATCATTGGGTCATCTGAGGTTAGTGAGTGTGTATGCATGTGATTTGGTAAAATGCATTAGCATGTAATGTATTACTGACAAATTGATGTATTGTATGGCCATCTCTGGAAAGCTTTATTATTTTAACTCACATTCATCACTGCCTAAAGCAATCCAATTTGCAGAGAGACACGAACACTCATACACACACTGCCTCGAGTAACTGCCACACTCCTCTAGACAGAAACTATTTCTGCCAATGTTTAACACATAAATTACCAAAAACGAAAAGCACTGCATATTCCTGCGGGGCTGCCAGTAATTCAATCTAGGGATGCACTGATATTCCAATTCTGGATGATAACCAATAGGAGGCTAATAAATATAAAACTTAATTTGAAATTTATATGAAAATCGATATTCATTTTGAGATTTGGTAAAGATTATATTTAATGTTGCTGATTATTTATAATAAACTATAGTATATGAGTTTAAAGACGAATGCAGTGATAATCTAAATGTAAAAATAATTAAATATCGAATACCAATTGATACTAATGAATCTATGGAAAAAATGTCTATAGTATGGAACCAGTATATCATGAATCCCTAAACCTACATGCTGTGCTAAGTGTTGTTACTGTTAACTAAATGTTAATAAAAATGTTAAGGCACTGATATATTGTCAGTGCAAGCTTATTTCAGTTGAAACAGCTAAGACTTACATTTTAGACTAGGACTAGGCTTAAGCCGGAGGAAAATGTCTAAAACTAAAATTAGATCCTTTCCTGATCCCCCCTCTTCTCTACACTAAGCTATCTTAATCCATAAAAAAATTATCCAAAATATTAAAATAGTATAAAATAACACGCTGTGATATCAGAGCACATTTCAATTCATTATTATGAACTGCTAAGATGGAATTTTTGTATTTATTTTATTTTATTGTCCATTAACAGTAAATTTGTCTTGCCACAAATTTGTCCAGAGGTTTATTACTGAAATTACATTGATTTGCTTCAGGTAATACTGAGGTTAGGTGCACTTGAGTGAATGAGAGGGCACTACTCATACATGACTGGGATTATCAATTACCTGTAGTTTCAAGTACTAACACTTGTCTCATTTGTGGCTCCAACTAAGAACCTACAAAAAATGTCTCAACATGCAGCTATAAAATTCCTGGCATTAGGACCACATTTTTATAGGTCTTACCCTGGGCCAGGTGACGTTTGCTTTTATTAGGAATCCAAGCTGACAGTAACATAGCATTTCATCAAGGACACATTGTCTGTGCTCAGGTGTCTGTATCTGCACTGGAAACATCAATATGTAAATCAATCCGGCCATCACATCTCCCCGTTGCGCCAGGCCTTGACCTCTGCAGGGGATCAGAGATAGAACTATGTCCGTGGATATTGAGATCTCGGGAAAACACATCCTACAGTATGTGTTAGTAAAGCCTAGTGGCTGCTGACGGTGATATTAACAGTGCCACATGGCTGGTCAGCTCTAGTGCACATCCCCCTGCAGACAGACAGTAGGTCCCCTGGCAATGTAATCATACACCCAGCGGGCTCTGACAGCTCTAAGAGTGTAACAGACAGCAAAGCTTTCCTTTCGTCATATCACTCTAGTTTGTCTCACTCCATTGGTTCTTACAATAACATCACCTTACGTTCTTGTGCAAACTCTCACTTTTCCCAATTTTAGTTGATATTTCATTATGTCTGCTTAGTTGAAGTTGTTGCATATGCATGTGCATGGACTGATTGTCACTTTTTTATAATAATATGCAGGTCATGGACGGGCCATCTGTTAAGGGTGTTTCCCTGCCTGTTGCCTGAGAGCCTGGGATAGGCTCCAGCCCTCTCATATGGTTTGAAAAATGGATGAAGGTCCACCATAAAATCATAAAATCAAAAGAAAAATAAAAGATAAATAAATAAATGATAAATATTTTGTGTAATAATTAAGTACAATTCTGATAACATTTAAAATAGGTAACACATATTCACAGTTTATTGATTTCCCTAAATAAGCTTTGCTTCATATTGGGTAGGTATAGGGATGTAGAATAGGGTCATGCAGAAAAAGCCATTAAAATGTGGATTGGTACTAATAAACAGGCAATATGCTATTATATAAATCATATACTAGCATATTAATATATGTGTGTGTGTGTGTGTGTGTGTGTGTGTGTGTGTGATAATAATAAGCAACTCTTTAATAGTGAAAATTGGTCCTTAAAAAGCCATTACTTCAGACATTAGTGACATGATACTTCAGAAATCAATTTAATATGCTTTAATTTGTTGCTCAAGATGCTCGAAAATGTCCTATTATTATCATTCTTGAAACCTGTTGTGCTCTTTATTTAATATTTTATCATTATTTTAAATTTTAAGTTTTTCAAAAATAATTCAATGAATATAAGATGAAAAAGCAGCACATGAAAATATAATATATATATAAAAAAACAATATAAATAAAAATAAAAATAAATGTCTTTACTGTCACTTTTGATCAATGTAATGTGTCCTTTTTGAATAAAAATACTGTATTTTCTTTATACTATAATCAAATATGAGACACAATTCAATTACCTTTAACTACAGATACAACTATGAGATAATAAATTATCTACATAATATGTAATAACCCACATAAATTCAGTTTTTCGTGTTATGTTAATGAGAATTAGTTTTTTTGCATTCTGACAAAGAGCGCTGAAAGAGGATGTGTGCTTAATTTACATAAAAATAACAACACAATGAAAAAGTCTTAGTGGTCCTAGAAACAAACTTCATTTTCTTAAAAAATATACATGATTTCCTATTTCTTTCTTTAATTCTGGGTTGAAATGACACCATTTTCTCGCCAGATTTCCTTAGGCTTACGCAACCACATTTTGTTATAGAGGATTCAGTTTAAAGAAAACAATCGGCAGCAACTTGTTTTGGTGGAGGTCAGGTGCTTGTGTAGCTCTCTATAGGAGCTGAGCAGGGTGTTAGTGGTGTGATATAGTGCCTGACTTGCTTCATTAAGTGCAGCAGCAGCAGCAGTCTTGAAAGAGGGCTGACTGGTCTTTAGTGTGTGTGACTCATCCACGAAAACACCTCCCTCTGCCTCTACCCTCTCCGCTCTCTTCATCTCAGCTTCTACCTCACACAGAGACTCACACATGCTAAAGCAACTGGGTTTCATCCTAATGCTCACTGCACTGGAATGGTACAGTTTCATTTTGCACGTCTATCTGCTGTGTCGTCCAAGCAGTGCTATAAGGCACTTTTCATTAAATATTAACGTAACAACGTAGGAGAAATGTACAGAAATAGACCAGAAACAGAAGTGTGTGTGCGTGTGTTTGTGTGTGTGTGTGTGTGCATGTCACGAATCACAGAAGCACTATACCGTCTTTGGGCAGTGAATATATTTGGCCAGGCTGATAATGAGGTCATGGGTAATGGGATCCACCAGGTTGCGGAAACTGGCATAACGGTAGAGAACATCATCCAGAGAGGTTGACTCCATTCCCAGATCCTGGAAAAAAGACAAAAAACAGGGAGGTCAAGAGAATGGAAACTACGGATTTTTATTCATCATTAAAACTTTTGAACTTTTAACTGTCGTTTCTGGACCAAAAAAAGAGTTCACAATCCATAATAATGATGGACTCTCAATCTGACAGCACCTATTTACCACAAAGAATCCATTTGTTGAGCAAGTGATGAAATGTTACATTTCTCTTAAATCTTTTCTGATGAAGAAACAAACTCATGTACATCTTGCACTGCCTGTGCGCTAGTACATTTTGAGGAAATGTTCATTTTTGGGTGAACTTTACCTTTAAAGCTTATTTCCTTATTTTGAAATTTTAATGTAATCTATGAAGCCTTTTATTTGTCATAAATATTTACAATCGCATAAATGTAAATGTGCATGTGTGGCTTTCTAAGCTATCAAAAATGCACAATGTCAAGATTGTTGCATCAGACCAGAACGGTCATATTTATTTCACTTTTTTTTTGCATAACCATGCATCAACCAAAACACTCCAACTCTAAAAGGGGGTGTGTCAAATGTGCACGTGTTTATATGTCGGTGATTATAAATTATGTGTCAGTGATGTATTAGTTGCTCGTATCTTACATACGTAACATTTATATACTAAATGTTAAAATGTGGGCCTAGAAAGTGAACAGACTTTGTTGTCAGCACAGAAAAACACTGTGTAAAACTGTGTAAAACAAGCCAAACTGATGGAAAAGTTAATCTACATGATCAAATCTGTAAAACAAAAGGGCAGCCTGGGGGATCAGCAGCAATTAAAAAAATTGCAAATGTGTGTGGGGGTGAGGGCTCTACAGCCAGAGCTAAATAATCAACAGCGAACCAAATGGGTGGGTGTGAATGAAACAAATCGCCATTACTGTGACAAAGTGAATTGTCTCTGTTAATAATTTTAATGTCACTATAAACTTATTATTTATGAATTTCTCTTCCTCCACCAACCCTGGACCTAAACTGTGTACACTGAGCATAAGCCTTAGTTTATCATTATCATCCCTCTATGGAGCAGAATCTTGATTAATCGATTTCCATTTAATCAAAGGCCCATCCATTTTCATGGTTTCCGGGCAACAAGGTGCACTTGGTAACCACTGGACACCAGACGCTATCCTTTGACTCTCTTGCTCATTATGTGTTTTAACCCCCATCGCAGGATACACTGCAAGAGCATTTCAGGAAAAATTTCACATTTACTACTTGGAGTAAAAACATGCGAAAAACATTTGATTGTGCACTTTTAGGGTATTTCAAATCGTAAAGTTATATTTGCAAAGCTACTGTACATGGAAATAACGTAGTATAAATCAAATAAAAGACCACTTAAGTGTACTTAAATAGGGTACAATTTCATGTTTCTTAACACATTTTAAAGTGCACTTTGTAATCATCACTAATTAAAAGCTGTAAAGTGCATTTTTAAAGAAGTACACTTATTTTGACGTGTGAAAAAAAATATAATATAGAATATGTAAAGTACTTGATTGTAAGTGTGTTATTTAATATTCCATTTAAAGTTTATATAATTAAAATGCAGTTAATTGCACATTAACCATTTAGTAAGGTGTACTAATTTACTATCAAGCACTGTGGTAAACTAAAGACTGGGTCTAAAAAACATTACATTCGTTTGCAAGAAAGCATCCACTCTAAAAGAATATTATTTCTATAAGTGTACTTCTTCTTCACAATGTCCTTTTGAGAGCTAATCCAGCAGTTTGTTCCGTAGCCACCTGTTGCTTCATCACTGCCGGACAATTCATTTAATACTACCTATGGAGGATAAGAAACCCCCATTAACTCTGTCTTTGATCCCTGCTGCACACATGCAGAAAATCCTCCACAGAAGCAAAATGCAGCAGACCTGCTAAAATGACCTTCCAGTACATAAGATGATCGTTTCTCTTGAGGAAAGCTGGATCAAAAATAGTAATGGGGCAAGAGTCGTGGAAGCATATACCCCTCAGAGTCACTTAGATAACCATTCGATATAAAGCATTGCGCTTAGTGACAGCATCCATAATGACTACACAAAGTAAACAGTTGGTGTTTATGCAGCGCAGTATTACTCTTCGGCCAGCTTGAGCTGTGTCTGTTCTCACAGGTTCACAGGACTGGCTTCTGTCTCAATAGCAATGCATTCTGTGAAATGCAGAATCTATAGAGCTGGCAAACTATTGCAGGAGTCTTGCTGTATCTCAGATATGTCTGTTTCAGCACTGACAGTATTGATGTGTTTTGGAGAAAGAGTTTGGCTCTCAAAATAACACCAAAGCTTTGGGGCCTCTGTTTACCAGCTAAGAGGCCCGCAGTGGTATGACATACGCAAAAAAGAAAAAAAGCTGCAACATAAATTCTTATATTTGTGAATTGCCATTTGGACATCTCACTACTACGGCCAGAGAAAAACTGATGCCCCAGACCTTTGCAGGACAATATTAGCCACAATAAAAGCTGTTCAAGTGCTTTTTACAAAATTGAAGTACACAAATGGATAACAGAGCTGACATTCAACTTATGGTGGACAACTTTCTACCTCTATTTGAGTTTTAAGCTAACCTCTACGAGAATGATGGAGTGGTATTTGTACCTGCCGGAGAGTTTTCAGCACCTCTGTCGCCTCATCGTGTTTCCCCTGCTTTGCCATCAGCATCATGTCTTGTATCATCCCGATGCGCCGCTGGTAGGGAGGAGGAGTCCCACCGCTCCTCAGTTTGTCTCCTGATCTCAACATTATAGAAGTAAGTATGTCTCCTCGCTCTTTTGTGGGGGTCCGTTTCCATCCTGTGCTCTGAGGGCTCGCTCCTGCCTCCTGCCCTGTGCCCTTCGTTTGCTTCGCTCCCATGTTTGGTTATAGAGTCAAACCCTGGAAAAGGACCTCCTGACTGGGCATACTTTCAAAATGAATTCACATGTAACTACTTAAAGTACTTTAATTGTATATGAGATTACATTTTGTAAGAAACAAATGTAAATAAGAAAAAAGCGTGAGCTTTCCTATAAAGTTTATTGGAGAACAATGTTTTAAATGTCCTCAATTTACACCTGTCACCTCTCATCTGACAGAGAAAGTATACTTACATTAAGTTCTGAATTTATATAATAAAATTACAAAAAACTCTGTAAAATCTGCTCATTCACAGGGTGTAAAAGAGAAGTTTGGGGCTGATGTACTACCCCCTAATTAAGGCATGAATTCCCCTAAATTAAAATTGGGGGTTCTATAAATGTACTTTTACATACGTTTCAACAACGTTCAAATAACGTTTAACTAACCACAAAATTTAAGTACGCGAACAGAAATCGCTTCTGCGTAGGTAACCATAGCAACAGCTGCTCATTGATGTTTGTATCGGGCGGTGCATCAATAAAACACTGTACTGTCGTTATTTGTCACATAAACATGTATATACACATCACAAATAATTCTGAAAAATAGTTCTGTTTTGTTTGAAACGTCTTTGAAGGTTAAATGCACATGGAGCGCAAAACGACCGCTTGGGTTCGGCGATACCAAGCGATTACGCTCATAAAATTATTTAAAAAGTTGACTCATTTCTCGTTCAATTTCCCACCAAAAACTAGAACACTGAATTGTGTAACGTCACTTGTTTACTGCCGTTTGCACGCGCAAAATTATTTTGGAATTTTATAAGGCGGCAAAAAAAAAAACATCTAACGCACTGCGTGTTACATTCCAAACTTCTTGTAGCCTATGCCAATCCAACTAGGTCATAATTACGATCTTCTACCAAAACACCAGTAATCCTCGACTCCCTCAGGTAGGGAATAGATCTGATGATGCTTGCGGCATGACCGCAGATTACAGAAGAGCAGTCCCGCAAACCTCCAGAAACTCTCACAGTCCGGTTCAACAGAATTCTAGCATGATCTTACGGCAGGATGATTCGTTTCCCGCCCGTATTTTTATTTCAGTCGTTGTTTGTACGTGTCAACATCGCAGTCTCTCAAAAGCACGCGATGTAGGTTTCAGTGTGAGTTTAGTCGACGGCGAGCATTACTGCTGAGAACAAGGGCATGTAAATATTTACGTCGTCCGTCACTGTTTTCCTCCGCGCACAAGTCATTCCAGTATTTTCGTCCATGCAGCCCGCAGAAATATCACTGTTCTCTGCTGAAATGTGCCATGTCGAATTAATTCCCGCTTTGATATGACCTCTCCCCAGGTGTGTCCCGTCTGAGGGTAGGGTGTGTTCAGAGGAGAGCGACTGAGCGGTCTCTCATCACTCAGATGGAGCGGAGAGGCGCTGGGTCTCGACACAGGCTGTGTGGGAGGGGTGGAGCGGTCTGCAACATCCTCCACTTGTGTTTCAATCTATGGTCGAGAATGCACCACTGCCTTGGTACAGTTAACCAAGTGGAGCAGATGGTCGCTATTGGGACTGCTCCAGTTCTGTACTATATGAGGCATTTCAGTACTTGAAATGCAAATGAAAGAATCATTCACACGTCTGGGCAATCCCATATCCCTGTATATGCGTAGATTCTCCTCAAGTTATTTTTTTATTATTAGACTTGTGCGCTACGTTAATAGTTGGCCTTTCTTTGCTGACATCTGGTGTTTAACACATGGCATGTCATCTGCTGCAATTTTTTTTGTTCTTAGACGGAAATTTTGGAATTCAAAAAAGTAGGCTAATAAAACTCTTAAAGCAACAGTTCACCCAAAATGAAAATCTGCTGACAGTGTACCCACGCCAAGACATCTGCTTCTTAACAGAACAGATTAGGTGAAATTTTGCATTATACCACTTGCTTATCAGTGGATCCTTTGTAGTGAATGTGTGCCGTCAGATAGAGGGTCCAAAACAGATGACGAAATATCACAGTAATCCACATAGCTCCAGTTTATCAATGTCTTGTGAAGTAAAAAGCAGCGTGTTTGTAAGAAACAAATCCATCATAAAGTTATTTAAGCTTTGAAGTCGTCCAATGAAAAAGTCTAGTTCTTGTGATCCTCTCATATCAAAGTCCACCAAAATATTATTTTAGAACCGTTTTTGCTTGTAAAAGGTGGTTAGTCTGTGCATATTTCTCTACTGATTCAGGGTGAACTTGAGAAAGCCATGGTATGGACCCAAGGACTTGGCTTTGGAAGCAAGTTACATGTTAAAACATCTCAATGGATTAGTTTTTTTATAAACTGCTTTTTGCTTTTCTTTTCACAAGATGTTCATTGATGGACTGGAGTCATGTGGATTAACATTTTGCTTTTTTTTTTTTTTAATCAGCTGTTTAAACTTTGCCACCCATTCACTGCAGATGATCCACTGGTAAACGAGTGATGCAGTGCTAAATTTTTCCAGACCTCTGTGCTGATGAAGAAAAGAGCTCCTACATTTCAGATGGTACCTTTTCATTTTGGGTTGACTATTTCTTTTAGTACTATGGAGTGTTGAATATCTCACATTGAAAATGTAAAGTAAGCAGACTCATATTGAAGAACTGGAAGTCATCATTACCTCCCTCTTTTCGAATTTGGTTAATGGACATGACTTCTGTCATTCAAATGGAGAGACTCAGATTTTTGAGGTCCAACTCTGCTGACAAATTCTTCGCGGTCTGGGGACCGTTTCTCAGATACCTGGATATCACTAAATAAATGACAATCAAAAGTTCACTCGTACCTGCGTTGGTGAAGTTAAAAATTGTTTTGACATTTCCAGAGTCCGACTGCACCGTGGCTCGTTGCTCTGGCTTTCTAACCTGCATTTGTCACTGGAAGCAAATTACGTATGCAAGTCTGTACGTGTACATTATGCAAATTTTATTTAGCTCTTTGTATGTATTTTGATTAATTTATTTTTCCCTTTTCTTTAAGTGCGAGCTCACTTGAGGTCTGATACTGTGTTGTTTGTTTGTTGTATGTTCTATATTGGAAAATCTTTAAAATAAAATATTTAAAAAAAAGAAAAAAAAAGAAAATGTAAAGTAAGCAACTGACCCGACATTACTGATTCTATTTTAAAGCCATTTCTTTGCAGAGAACTGTTGGAATACCATATCAATCGTAATAAAAACCAAAAACCAAAAAACTGGAAATATCATTTTATTTATGCTTTTACAAACATATTTACAGTAAACAGTAAAGCAGTTCATCATCCAGTAGTTTAATCCAAATAGGTTGGTTACAAGATGATGATCTCTAAAACAGTTTTATTCCACTAGGCTTTCTTAGTCAAACCGCAATTCACTGGCTGACTTTGGCAAGGCCTTAGAATAATCTTTGCAGCAAGCCATTAATTAACTACTTGCATTTGGAGAAAACATATTTGGAGAATGTTCACCAACTGTCTTCTCTAGAATATAAGTAAGGAATTGACGATAAGAGGGGTTTAAACTTAAAGAAAAATTGACCATATGCTTAATTAACGCTAATAAGCTTATTCAATTGATGAACACAGCCGTCCAAATAAATAGAAAAAAAAGAAAAAAGAAAAAAAAAATCACATTCGGATCCTCTTGATACAGCCTTTCGAGGTTCAAGGAGTTTGACAGATTCACATCCCCATGGCACACTTGCATCACAATTAATAACTCCTCATTTTAACTTACTATTCCTTTTTTGCTTTAAAGATATGCAGTTGCATTATAATCAGCGCTGCAGTCGGAGACTGAACGATGCTTTGCTAAAACCATTGTATATTCAAGGAGCACTGATAAGGAAGGGAAAACATGGATCTCCAAGGGAACAGTCTGTAGGGATGCTGAGCCGTGATGGTAGGCTTATAGGTGCAGGTTTATTACAAGGGATAGCCAGTAGGGGGAGCTTTGTCATACTTATTGCTCTCTAGTGAAAAAGGTGGAATGCGCACGTCAAAGTGTGAGCCATCTGTCCTCTCAAAACAGAACGTCCCCCTAAACAAGAAAACAAAACGTGTTGCTCATGCGTCATACTAAAACACAACATAAGTGTGTGAAATCACATCATTGCAGATACACCAAACATTCAGCCATTCGGTCTAACAAGTAGATCACATTTCCTGGTGTGTTTGTAAGAGTATGTTGATAATCTCACCACATGTGTCCACTGGGTGCCTGAAGTGAAACATGACTGCTGTATTGAAATGCTGGCTGTTCTCTTGACAAAACAGGCTCCTGGTGAGATAATAATGGATTGCATTCAGCAAACAGATCCCATTACCATAGTCTTTAATTCTGGTTTATGCGTTTGCTAATTAATAACCTTGCCAACCACTCCTCTGCCACGGACTGTTTCCAGAGTCCCTGAGAGACTGAAGATCCTCCAGTGTCTTTCCCTGAGTTGAACCACCTCATTGCCCAGGTTCTCCAGACGGATACAGTACCGCCACTGAGGAAAACATCAACATATATTATCTCTAACAGGTCTAACCAATGGCCGTTCTATATATAATCCTTTTATTGAGTTATTATAAATAAACATAATTAGGTAACTCTGCCTACCCAGTACACGTGAGAGTTTTGAGCCTCCTGTTGACAAACAAAAAAAAAGGATCAGTCAGAATTAGGAGTTACATTCACTTCCATTCATTTTGTAAAAACAAATTATAATTTTATATAAATTGAGCTTTTCTTCAGCAAGGATGGATTAAATTGATTAAAAGTGACAGTAAAGACTGAAGAATTAAAATTAGGGAAGTAACGGTATCAAAATTTCACGGTACGGTAATACCTCGGTATGAATGGCACGGTACAGTATTTATTGAATCATTTACATAAAAAATCAAACTAATTAAGAGGCTCAAAAAAAGTGCCAGAAGTTTTTATTAAACAGTTTACATGAACACTGAACATATCAATGGCACACACATTAGCCATCTATCTGTAAAGTTTCAAACAGGAACTTGAATTTTAATAACAAAAAATGATTAAACCTTCCACACATCCGATTTAAAACCCGCTTTAGATTGCTAGATGACGTCATATATCAATTTGCATATTCATTACGTCAGTGTTTCTTGAGCGGCAAATCAGCAGATTAGAATGATTTCTGAAGGATCATGTGACACTGAAGACTGGAGTAATGATGCTGCATCTCGTTTTTTTAATATGTAAATGTTAAATTAAAATGACATCTTACAATATTACTGTTGGTCCTTTTTTGATTAAATAAATGCAGCCTCAGCGAGCAGATGAGACAAGAAAACATGCATTCATAGAAATGCCGTCAAGGTGCAAAAATCATCAAAGTTAGTGTTCAAATTTCGTAACGTTTTATTCGATTACTTCAATTTCACCGTCTTGTTTTTAACAGATTAGGAAGAAGCTTCTTCTCAAGCAAGCTGCAATGGAGAAGTCAGAGAAGGCCAAGAAGCTCCGAGAACAGAGGAAATACGGCAAAAAGGTCAGCTTTAAAACAGCTGCCAGATTCTGTCAGAGTGATGTTTTTGGGTCCTGACAGACCTGGTGTTAAATCTCTGGCTTTACAGGTTCAAACGCAGGTGATTCAGAACAGGCAGAAACAGAAGAAAGCAATGCTCACCGCTGTAAAGAAGTATCAGAAAGGTACATTTTCACACGTGTGCATCATTAAATCATCTCACGTGTTTACCAATGTTATCCAGGTAAAGTTTTACATTCCTTATTCACGGAGCAAATTCGTTTCCCACAGGAATGACAGATAAATTGGACTTCTTGGAAGGAGATCAAGATAAGAAACCGAAAGGACCAGCAGCAAAAAAGCAAACGAACAACAAAGCGTAAGCGATGGCTCTATATTATTTACTTTGCTGTTCAGTAGCTTTACAGTCTTTAGTTAAATGCTATTCTGTGAATTTGGCTGGATTAGTTTTTTTTTTTGAGGGTATTAAGTTGACATTTATCTCTTGTAATACTAGTGTAATGCTATCAAGTTTAAGATGTTCGGGGGGAAGTCTGCTAGTATTATGAAGCTTCACCTGTAAAAATGATGGTTGATTTAACCGCTCTAATTGAGATTTATTTTTTTCCTGAAATGTGTCATATCAAGAACATTACCTGAGCAGCTAAAGACCTGCTCATTGAGACATGGTTTAATGCATTTTATGAAGTTTGACCCCTTTAATACTGTTTAAAACTGAACGATAATGCAGTTTATCTGTACGCTGAAACATCTACAAGAACATAGTGTGTGAAAGTTGCATTTATTACTATAATTGCCTTACACACACACACACACACACACTACTCTAATTTGCTACCTGATTATATGATCAGTGATGAAGAAAAGTTCTTCTGTTAGCATCCTGTACTGTTATTGAAAGAAGTACCTGTTTAACTGTGTTAATGATATTGTTGTTGCTCTTTCCATTGTTTCTTGCTTTCTTACGTGTGACACAAAATAATATAGTTTGGAGAAAATATGTCTGGTATGTTCATGTCTCTTTATATGTTATTTATTTAGTCAAAATTCTAAGAGGAAATACAAGGATAAGAGGTTCGGCTTTGGGGGAAAGAAGAAGGGCAACAAATGGAACAACAAAGACAGCCATGATGATGTTTCTGGATTCAAGGCCAGTATGGCTCATGGGAAAGGGGGGAAAAATTTCGGCAAAGGAGGCAAGACAAATGTAAGTGTTTTATTTATTTATTTTAAAGCAATACTATTATATTCAAACATTTTAAAGACCTCCCTCACACCTTTTCATTTCTCTCTTCTTTTTTTTTTTTTTTTATAGAAACGGCCGGGGAAGGAGGCACGCAGGAAAATGAAGACACGCAAATGAGCTGTATCTTCCCATTAGTACCTCTCAATCAAATGGATTGTGCCATTAAAAAGACTTTATCTCGATTTCTTATTACTTGGGTGAAGAATGCCTTTGTGTTTTCCCAGACTTGCCCGAGAGCATTTTTTTTGTTGAAGATTTTAGTTTTTATGTTTGTATTAAGCAGACCAATGTTAGCACGCCACCAATATACCCATCAGTTTAAAAGTTATTTAATGTAACTCCTTTTTTTGCATCTATATTGGTAAAGTTTTTTTTAAAGATGTTTTCTGCTACTTGCCTGGGTTCAGAAAGCACACGGTCTTGTACCAACTCAGTCAGCAAATCAAATCTCTTTTCACAGTGATGTTTGTATTTGCTGTGGGAATAAACATACTGCTTTATCTGCTTGCATTCTGTACACAACTTTGAGTTTGGCACACGTCGGATCGGAGCTTTGCATTCAGCGCTGCTCTGAGCGGGGGAGCACATTAATATTCATGAGATTGTAATTAGTTTATCTGCCCACTGGTCCTGGTTGTAGTATTCTGACGGTGCCGTCTGGGTTCAGATAAGCAAATGAAGTGAGATGTTCATCCTGGGAATCTTAATGTCGCATGAGTTACGCAGGGGAGAACAATAATAGAAATAGCTGATTTAAGAGTCGAGAGCTGCTAAAGTTAAGCGTTGCAAAATCAAAAAAGCACTAAATCTTCAAAATTGAACTCTTTATTAATAAAATGCTTGGATTTAGGAAAATAACATTTTGAATTTCGCTACAGAGCCAAAAACATTACGAACGAAAGGCGTTCAACTTTCTAACTTGGGACAACAAATGAGGAATGATACCATAATCGATACAGGAACAAGATGACTGTAGTTTAAAAAGAAACTGTTGCCTTTAACCGGAACAAAGACGGCATTGATTTCAGCTGTGCCTTCTGAAAAACATGAACATGCATTGTAGATGCTGCTGGAAGCTGAAAACGAGTAAGAAAAACTCCTGTTTTTGAAGAGGAAGTGATGAATGTGTGTCTATGTACAAAGGTGTGAGATCCGCCGACATGACAGCTGAAGATCTCATCTGGTTTCATCTCCGTTCCTCGAAGAATGGCGGTCAGCAGGGACAGCATCTGTTTGCTGGATACCACAAACTTGGCTTTCTGTATTAAGCACACAATGTGAAAAAGTAAAGGAAAGTTCACCAGTTTGAGTCACTGTGGCAGCTAACAAATATAAACTGTTAAATCTGACACTGATTACATCACTGAACATTATAACCATTATGCTGTGATTGTTTAAAAACCTCAGTAGACTAGATGTCATGGCTGTGAGATTGTGGCGATCATGTAAATGTAATTTAAAATATTTTCAATTTTTTTTTTTTTTTTTTTTTTAAGTTGAAGACTTATTCTCATTAGGTGATCGCTTAGGTGTCATTTACTATTATTGTGACTTATTACACGGCTCTCTGGAATGCTTGATTCTGATTGGTCAGCTGAGACATTTGCAGGGTCGTTCTTTTCGAATAATAACCGCTCCAAAGTAATAACGCATAGCCGGCATTACTTACGTTTAAAATCCCTCCGCGCCAACAAAGATTACCGTTTGGCGCCATCTTATGACAAACACTGGACAACATAAGGTGCAA
>JAUCMU010000046.1:8600841-8618790 GCA_032275025.1 Enteromius treurensis | reverse complement strand
AGATCTTTAAGTCCATCTCATGAAAAATCGGAGCAGAAACAAAGGTGTTGCGTTTATATTTTTGTTGAGTGTATATTCAGTACTAAGTTCATTTGGAGCTCAAAGTTTCTTCTTATTTAATGTTAAAAACATTTTTGTCTGTGATACATTTTTAGAACAGCATTGATATTTTTATACTGTCAAACGATTAATGGCGATTAAGCACGTTCACAATAAAATATGTGTACTGTGCATATTTATTATGATGTAAATACACTCAGATACAGTATAAATCTTGAAAATATTTGCATGTGTATGGATTTAGATATTTATATTCTTATATTTTGTATTATACATGAATATACTTAATATATAGACCTATTTCTCTTAAATATATACATGCTTGTGTTCATATGTATATATACATAATAAATATACAGTACACACACATTTATTATGTAAAGAAAAACTTTTATTTTGGGAGTAATTGTTTGACAGCACTAGTTATTTTAATGAACTTACATCATATTATATATATATATATATATATATATATACAATAATTTTTTTTATTTTAGTTTTAGCTGTTTTAGCACCTCAAGGTAAACTAAATATGTGGAAAGCTGAAATGAAATAATTTCTGTATAGTTATAATAGTTTTACTATAATAACAATGATTATATAATATAATAGTATGCATGTTACATTAGATTGCATTTAATCTGTATTTTTACTCAAATTGCATTGATGCTGCTGATATATTACATTGATCCCCAAAACATTTAGTGCTAACAGGTGAGGAGACTCACACACAGTTAGCAGCAGAAGAAGGATGGGCCTGGAAAAGGTTATCTGCTGGGACACAAATCATTTTCAATGAGGGCCGGGTAGAAAGTAAAGTAATACGTCTATTTTCATTTACACATCCCCATGTCAGTCCAAACCTGTATAGCATTCTGTCTCCAGTGAAACACAAAAGAACCTATTTTGAAGAATATATCTGCTATTACTCTGTCCATACAATAAAAGTCAGTGTGGTCCAGTGTTATTTTCGACCCCATTGACTGTCATTATATGGACAAAAAGTGTGTGTGCTGGTGTTCCATATTACTGCTGGCAAAGCTAGGAATGAGAGGTCGAAGAGGTCATGGCTTGTGCTGGAGGGATGTGGCGACTGCTGGGCGTCTGTCACTGCTCATGATAAGCCCGTTGGACGGGTCTGGCGCGCTGCAGAGGTACAGGAGATTAGACATAATACAGAGAGCCCAACAGAGACAAGAAAGTGTATCGGTAGAAGTTGGCTTCTTACACAGGTCGGAGATAAATTCAGCTGTTGGTAGGTGTCCCTGATCCCGGATCAGTGAAACGCAGATTTCTACCTCGATCTGTTGAAAGATGATGTCTTTCCCTTCCCTGTAGGAATAATCCTTGTATGAATGAGAATGAATGATGAGCAGCAGGATGAGTATCAGCAGAGCTCTCCCACACACCGCTCGCTGGCCTGGACAATTATTTCGGAGTCCTCTCTCAGTGACTGTGGGGTGACTGTGTTGTACCTCTGACCCCGGGGGTATGCAGTAGGAGTCTTAATAAAGTGATTCATTGCAAAATACAAAACACAGACTAGAGAATGGGAGATTTGTTTACGGAGCAGAGGTAATAACTGGACTTACCTCAGGACCTCTCTACTTATCCCTTAGTGTACCTGTGAGTAGTTTCTTATGCACTTTTCAACCCCGTGGACCTAAAAATGAAACTAAATTCTCAATCTCAAAAGGAACATTTTTCTAGTAGCACATAAATGTATCACAAGAAGACTATGCCTTTTTTTTGTGTCGAGATCTACCACATCTGAAATCCCTATTCTGTGGTATAACTGATGGTGATATAAAAGACATTTCATTGCTGGCACTTTACGTGTCCTTAATACACACAATTACATAATCATTGTAATTTTTGATGACACTTTTTGCATAATTTGACAAATTAATTCGAAAAATAAATTTTCTTCATGCATCAAAAAATAATAGGGATAGAGAATAAATAAGTAATTTGCACACAATAAATGTTTAAATCGTTTTTATTATTTATTTATTTTTTTACATAGACTTAGAATTTATGGGATAAGTAGTAGTACATATATATAGTTTTAGACATTTAAGTGTTCGTATGTCAATGATGGATTTTCATATTTTGAATAATTTGTATTTATTTCATTATTACACATACCATAAAAAGTAGTATTAATAGTATAAGTTGTACTATTTAAATATAATTCATGGGTTTTCATATTTTAAAACAATTATTTTTAAAGTTTTAAATGAAGATTCAGTCTATTTGTTCTATAAATGCTAAATTCTAATGATCTAATTGTATTTATCCATGTGTCATCTTGTATAATTTAATAAAAACTAATTAGACAGCATAATATTTTATTGAAATATCAGTGACTGACAGACTTTTTTTCCATATACCAGACTTCCTCAGAAATTTGCATTCAGATCTGCCTTCATCCTATCAACAAACCACCCTACACCTATTTCTTTTAAAATGATTCATTTCACTTGGATGTACACCAAAGAAAACAAACAAAAAAAAGATCTATTGCTACGTTTATATCATCACAACTTGGTGGCAAAAGTGCTCACAGCTAAAGAAACATCCTATTATGCCATGGACGTTATGTATTGATTCCAGTTATATTGATTCCTAGTATATTTTATTATATCTGAAAAAAGAAACTATGAGATACTAGCACAGGTGACAGGCTGCCAGGAACAATGATCAAGTGTACAGTTTGGAAATCATTATGCAAAATATTTTACCATGGAATGTTTCGATTGACCAATCAGAAACAAGCATTCCAGAGAGCTGTGCAATAAACTTATACAGCTCCATATTAAAGAAAAAAGAAACAAAGCAGATGCCTGTGACAGAGGCTCCAAAGCTATTGACGACTGTGTCTGAGTGCAAACACACTTGATGGAGCTGACAGAGAGACAGAGACGCTAACATGACTAATGGGAGAAAGATAAACAGTGACAGAAAAGACAGACAAGGTAAAGAGATAGAGAAAATGACTGGCCCCTAACAGACCTGATAAATCAGTGTGGATGACTTCACTTCCTGACACTAGGTCCAGAGGGCAGACGAGGAGATGGGGTCAGGGGAGGTCAGTGGACAGTGAAGTTTTTCCATCCCTACCCATTTTAATGGCTGAGAATCTGCCCGACTGACCCCTCTCGTGTAGCGCTGCAGGGGAGGGTGTCTGATCCTGACCTCTGACCCCTCAGCTGGTCTACTCTCCCATAAGGAGTCCATTTCTTCTAGTCAGTTCTACGCAAAACACACATCATAGGAATCAGATTACAAGCAGAAAAGACATCAAATGGGTATGACCTACTTAACAAACCAACCTACATTTAATGGACAGTCACAGATTTAGAAGAACTTAGCAAGGGAACGTATTCCACTGGTTAGTCTAAATCCTCCCTCACTGCGGATTTCTATAAAATAACAAATGACATAAAGATGGCTGCCGTTAAATTACAGTATAGAGCTGCAATATAGAGATGCGCTGAGCAGACGTAAGAGCCATCACTCAGTTTGTGGCGTCACTTTCTGCTGACAGCTTCATCTTTAATCCCCTCTGCGTCTGGAGAGCCAAATTACTGAAGAAAAGACCTGGTGATATTTCCTGGCAAGTCTTTGGAGAACATAATCATATATGGTCTAAAGCTTTGAACGATTGCTAAGCATTTTAGTACGTGTTTTCCGTGACATTATGCCCGAATGCGCACGTGTGTAACACCATACACTGCCCAATTTTTTAATAAGGACACTGTGTGCGTGTGCGTGTAGCAGAACATGCCTGTTCCTCTTATCTTCAACACTTTAAATTATTCAAAGGTGTGTTTTTGTTTCAGCTAAGCACTTTCATCAGGCTTTGTTTTCTTAGTTGGCATTCATTTAACATGGATCCACAGGTTTGCCTCACAGACGGTGTTGGAACAATTACCCTTTCTCTTCTCACTCGGTCTCTGTCTGTGCTGTGCTTTTCAGAAAAAATAACAGCTTTAGGCGGTGCATTTTTAGGTGCATATTGCATGTTGACTGACATTAACCGATAAACGCCGCACCAAAGCAATGGTTGCTGAGATACAGTAAACTATTATCATGCTTTGAGCCCCCTGAGCCCATTACGTCCCATAGCCATTTTCATTCATGCCATTCTCATGCTTCCATGTGTTGATGTGTTGGATCTACTCTCAGACAGACTTCCAGCCTATTTAAACATAGATCTTCAGACTTTTTCTTGGACTGGTAGGCTCAATGTATAATCAACTGCATATGAACACATAGAGTTCATTCTGTGTAATGGGCTTTTTTCAATTTGGAGATTTTTATTAATTTATTTATTTTGTGATCCTATCAAAATAATCACATTTTATCCAGAAACACAAAAAATGTTATATAATATATTTCATGTGATATTGTTATTTTAATGGAATGAACCAACACCAACAATAATAATAAATAAATAAACAAAAATAAAAGTGCCTAAATAACACAAAATAAAAAAAAAACATTTAATTAAAAAAATTATAATGACAAAAAACTGACTGAAGTAAAAAAAATAAAAATAAAAAAAAACTTTGAACACAAAAACGTAGGCATCTGATATTAATAAATTTTGAAGTTGACACATTAGCGGAGAATGTGCCTTTCCATAACACTAATTTTTCTATGATTTCATGACTAAATTTGTCTCACAGTTATCAAAATGGTATAAATCATTTTCCAGATGGTAAAACACGCTAAACTACACAGCCATAAACTTGTTTATATCTTGGTGGTATTTATACCAAGTATTTTATTTCCAGAGCTGCTCGCCAGGCCCACTTAACCCCAGTGTCTGTAATGATGAACCACTCTGTAACTTTAAAATAACTTTAAATCAGATGTGGCTAGGCATGAATTTGGTTAAACCTCTAGCTAGAACTGGACATCCCAAGACTATGAAAAGGCAATGACGTTGATGTCTAGCACATTGGCATCCTGATCTTTACTACACATGTATCAGTGTTCTTCGTAGGTGTCATCAGGTGCGGGGAGAAGACGCAATGTCTCAACCAACTATCTCACACGCTAAAAATAATACAAGTCATAGTGTCAGATAGTCTTGGCCGTGCTGGCCAATGGGAGAAATATGAGCATTGAGATGTAAGGAGGGTGGAAAGACAGAAGTGACAGAGAAGAGAGAGAGAGGTTCAAATTTAAAAGGCAGAAACCACAGACTGATTGATTTGAAGGGAGAAGTCTTTCCATGCCATTCTATTCCACCTATTAAATGTGAAGGGTCTGACTCAGCATCAATCCAGTGCCCTCCCCAGAAAAAAAAAAAATCCAATAGAAAGTCTAGTTTTTGTGTTTTCACACCAGCAGACTTCAAACACAGGCTACACAGGCTAAAGGTCTAAGAACATCACAGGAAAAATAAACACACAGAGACACAGAACAGGAAGGGGAATGGGGAGTGGGACATATAGAGAAGAAAATAAGACAGGATAAAAAGACAAACAGTCAAATAATCCAGATGATAAGGTAAAGAATTAGTGGGGAAAAGGAAAAACGTCTGCTGAAACATTTACTGGAAAGTTGGAATTTTATGGGAGACAAACGTCTAGCGAGTTTATGTGACACAAATTAAATCTGCTGAGACAAATGTTGAGCAAATAAAGTAGCAGACCATCTGGGAGAGTCAAATTTGCTGTGCATACAAACACTTAACCGCAACTTCAACTCCTGGTGACTGGAAGAAAGAGAAATGAAGCATCATCCACCCTGACGTCTGAGACTGCAGACTATAGAGGTAATAAAATGTGGCCTTAAAAGTATAGTTCACCCTAAAAAGAAATTTCTCATGGTTTACTCACTATCATATTGTTCCAAATGAGCCAGCATGATTTTCTTTTTTTCCATTGAACACAAATGAAGGTATTTTGTCCATAAAATGAAAGTCAGTGGGGTCCAACCAACCAACTTTATTGTATGGACAAAAAACAAACACTTTTGTGCCCCACAGAAAATCTGTGCTCTGCGTTCTTTCTATGTTGTAACTTAAAGACCCTTAGAGAAATATTTATCCATCAATTATGAAAAATAAATTAATTTCCCCAGAGCACTGACCACCATCAGTAGTCACATGGCTCTGCGTTTCTGGGCTTTGGAAACAAAACAAGCCATTCCCTCAATTCTCTTTGAATTACACTACACAGCCTCCCACCTCCCAGAGTGACCAGGCCTGTTTGTTTTTAAATCCCATCTGTGGTGAAACCAGGGCCACATGGTCATCCATTGCAGGTTCAGAGAGGGTTAATCAACTCCATTCATTCTTTAGTTCAGCTCGGCTGATTAAATTGTGCTAGAAAAATGTTTCTAACTTCCGCAACACATTAGCTGGAATAAAACAAGCCACTGCCGCATGTTGTTTAAAATGTCATCAGGTCGAATGGAAACTGACGGGGCTAATAACGGATCACGAGCCACGGGCAGGCGGCCCATCGTTTATGCAGTTGGTGTAATAGAGACTCTTGAGTTCTCAAGGCATAAGCCTCATACGGTCCCAGGACAGCTGTTTCCGTAGGACTGCAAAGCTTGGCTGAGCAGTGACCTTCCTCTGGCTGCTGACCCGCCAGGCATGCTAGTTTCCAAAAAGCACAATGAGCATCACCACTGAATAAACCTTGAAATAAAACCAAACCTAGGATTTTCATTCAACGCAAGCACAATGATGAAATCAGGGATTCTGAATTCACATACAAAGTTTCTTATAATGGCTCCATTGTGCATTTGAAGAAATTGTAGCTGGGATGATAGCGAGGGAGAGAAATGAGGAGGGTACTGTGGGAGAAGGGGAATGTACAAAGTGCCATTTGGGAACAGCTGCCATTCCTGAGTGAAGTGTTTACAGTGTAGCTAACTGGGAGTCAGGGAGATGCCTCACAGGGGGCTTCGTGTGGTCCAGAGATGAGTATTTAGCCAAGAATACTTCAAAACCCCACAGGCCTCAGAGCGCCACTGGTGTTGGTTTTCACTGCGAGCGGAAAACAGCATTGCAAACATCACACAAAGTTCTCGGAAGATGGATATATTTCAATTTGACGCAATCAGAACATTAAACTCACAATGACTTTATTTTAAATCCAACAAATTTTTACAAATATTAAAATTCAAGTCCATATACATTATTATTTTTTTGCAACCACATTGAAACAACTGCTTTTCATACCTTTCCCCGCTTATTTTATAATATTTGATTATTTAATCATTTATAAATTAAAGTGATCAACATCATTCATGAAATCTGCAAAACTGACATTTACATTTAGAGATGCCAAAAACAACAAACTAATTCTTCTTCAGCTCACTAAGGGCCACAGTGCCTTATCAGCCATAGTAAGCAAGTCAAGATCTGGAATTACACCTCATAACGCACTCCCCATTTTCTCATAAAGAGCACCTGATCTTGACGAACGCAGTAGTATTGGGAAACGGTAGGGATGAGGGGAGAAAGAGACACGAAGGGAGGGAAGTGTTGTCGGTTTCCATCACGCTGTACTTTAAATCCTCAGGCATGAGCTCAAAACCTCTGCACATAAGAGACATAAGGTAAACACACAGCGTGAGACGGGACATATGGCAAATAGACGCAGGCACTTACGTCACACTTTCACATATGTCTGTAATTACACATACATGTACACACAGATGTGTAAAACACATAGCACGTACACATACACAAACATAAATAGCACAGACAGCCTATTCATCTCACTCATATTCAGTCATACACAGCTGGAGTTCATGTAAATTTGCACAAAGGATGTTGGGAGAAATCTTATTGTTACTCTTCTATTCCTCACCTTTTTTGCAGCTTTTCTACCTAGAAAAGAGCAAATATTATGAACATTAGACTTAGACATGTAAATAGAATAACTGAAACGTGAGATAATGTTTAAACATTTAGCCTTTGACAGACTGCCTTAATTAATTAAATAATAATATGTAACCATGACCAGGATGATTTTGAGATGCTACTATCAAAGATGTGTATATTACTCAGTTTTACTATAAGAAAACCTTGTGTATACCAAACAGAATAGGTAATTCAGTAATAACTCTTTAAATAATTAAATATATTATTAACATTAAAATAAATTGACCCAACAAGAACATATGTATTTCTAAAATAGAAATATAATATGCATACTGTTTTCAGGATATAGCAAACCCCATAACAATTAAAATGAAGGATAAAGTGGTTTATAAACAACAAATGACATACCTGCAAGAAACTGAGGCAGCATATAACAAAGAATTACTAGCATGGAAATTATGAATCCAATGACTATGATATACCACAAGGTAGAGTCAGGTTCTGTGATCAACAAAGCAAAAAAAAGTATATTGAAGAATATTGTCACAATGGAACATCATGCCTGCCACCTAGTGTTTTTTTTGGTAATATATAATTCAAAGGATATTTAGGGACTTTCCATTTGTGCAAATTATTTTGTGTTTGAGTCGCATCTGATTCACCTGTAACTATGAGGAAAAAGCTCTTGCGGATGGGAATGAGCAAGGACTTGTGGGTTACTCTGCAGGTGTACTTAAAGCCATTGTCCTCAAGGCTAGGCTGCAGATAGAAGAAGGCTGAGAGCGAGTATGTGCCATCTTGATGAAGTCGATGACTGGAGTACAGAATATTCTTCAGAAACAAAGGTGTAGGGCTGCCTCCAGAAGGCTCACGGTACCAGTCAATGCTTACATCCAATGGATAGTACCCCTCTGCGTCACATATCAGCTTCTGGTCCTTACCAAGTGTCATAGACAAGGTGGAGCCCACGTTTATAGACACACGGGGTTGTTCTGTGGAGTTTGGAAGAGAAAAAAAGAAACATTCAAGAAGCATTGCAAACCTGTATGACTTTCGTTCTTCAGTGGAACACAAAAGAAGATATTTGAAAATATATATTAGCATGCAAAGAAAAGTACATGGGGTCTAAAACAGAATTTGAGCCCACTGGTGATAAAAAAACAAGGATAAAAAACACTACACAAACATAAATGTCAACTGAATTAAAGAATTGCGTCATCTTACCACTTAGGGTAAGGGGAATATCATGGCTGCCATAGAGAGGAGGAACCATCACAGAGCAGATATAAGTGCCCTCGCTGTGTTTTTTGGTGGGTGGAAGCTTATAGGAGGCATTTCCAGCGGCAATGGCCTTTATAGCCACTCCTCTGCCTTCACTCTTCCCTGAGCGGCTGGAATAGCCAAAGAGCTTGCTGCGCTCCCCGTGCTTCTGCAGTCTCCACTCCACCGTTACATTAGGCAGTTTATGATCCACAGCAAACTGACAGTGCAGGTTTGGCTCCTTCAAGAATCCCACCTCTACGGAGGGGGTCCGGGTCAAAACAACCATTGCAGCTAGAAAACACGTACGCAATAAAGCATGAAAAACACTAACTGAATGTTTGCATTGTTTCATTTTCGGCTTCCACTTTTCTCCCTTGCTTGGTGATTACCTGATGTTGTCAGGAGATCCCTATCGTTGACTGTTATCCAATCTAAAAAGTCAACTTCTCCTTGGGCAGGAGCCGTAGTTGTGTGTCTGAGGAAGGTGGTGATGACGAACAAGCCTTCTGTATGGCGAACTGTACAGGTGAACCAGTTGTCATGTTCTTGCGCTCCTGCAGCAGGCCAATGCATCACAATCCCTCCAGTGCTGTATCTTCGGATCTCACAGTTTAGTTTATCCTCACTTCCCTCCAAATAACGCCTCATATCCACTTTAGATGCTGTATTATTGTACACAAATTAACAAACAGCAAAATAATGGAAGAGTGGAGTATATATGAATTATATATCTTCAAATCACATTCACTTACCTGTGACAAGGAAAGTAATGGTAGGGTATAAAGGTTTGTCGCCGACATTACCAAACTGAAGCACAGCCTCTCTGTTGATATACTTGGTTTCTGTGTGGCCTTCTTCATTTTTATAAACGTTCTCATCGACAAAAGGACAAGGAAGCCACTGAACATCATAAAGAGACTGTGAGCCATTTACACCTGTTTGAAGTGAACAAATCAGTAAATAAAGGGAATAATAACAGGATAGACCCAATTCTAAATAAAACGTGGAGCTAAACAAAACTGAAAATAGAAGTACACGTATACACAGTCCTCCTTATAAACAACCTTTCTACACAAACAACTCCTCTGATTGTAATTTCCTTCAACATATTATGCATTCATTTAACTAAAAGCGACGAGTTATATATAAAATACACCTTTGACATAAAATTACATTATACGAGGAGTTAAAGGAAGGAAAAATAATTTGGTGATTCTACGGCAACTACCTTTACAAGTCACATTTAAAAAAAATACCTAAGCGTAAAAGTGCTAGAATAAGACCGCCCAAAATCCAAAACATAATGTATATTCTCGTCCACGGGACAATCATCCCAGTTTCCTAAAACCGCCATGCAAGCATTTACTTTCTCTTTCGTTTCGTCAGACTGCTTGTGTTTCGGTTGTGCATGAATCTTGGTTTTGAACGAATCTTTAACGTAATGAATCGTATTTTTTACTGAATGTTTTAAGCGAACTGAATGAGCTTTGACAAATGAATGTGCAAGAATGACAGTAAAGTGTAACAACTCTTTGTGTAGGTCATGAAAGACTCGGTGTTTTAATGAATCTTTTGAGTTAATCACACCCTGCACACATAGGTCACTGGACGACTCACTGAACGAATATGATTCTTTTTTTTTTTTAAGCGATTCAAAAGATTCGAGTCACTGAGGTCCCCTCCACGTGATGGCGCTACAACAAATAAACACAGCCAAAGAAACATCTCCAGTCGTTTTTGACACGGAAGCACATACAGTACATGCTCTACGTTTGAAAACCCAAAAGGCAAACGTGTTACCATTCAAAACAGGTATGTCTCTTAGGTTTCAACAAATAAACGTCTGAAAACTGCATGCATCGTCACAGCTGTAATCCTTTTCTCAGCGTGGGGATTCACTGGATACGAATGACTAGAGTTGGGGACTTTTCTTTGCAAGGACAACAATTATGGATCAAGGTAATAAAATATTATTGTTTTGATATGAAATAATATACTGGTACGTGAAACGTTATTTAATTAATGTATGACGTTATCTGCGCTTAACATTATTTATTTATGATAACTTCCATGGAAGCACTAAGTAATCATAAATTGTTAAATTTGATAAATATGAATTTAGATAATCAAAATGACAGAACGATTCTGAAAGCATCTTACACTGTTCTGAGTAGATCCCACATTACTATATATGGAACAGAAAAATTATATTCTCAATTTCGACACATTTTAGCTAACTTAATTAAATATATATATATATATATATATATATATATATATATTCTGTAGATTAGTTATTGGACAGTAACTATATTTTTATTTGTTTCATTAAAATATCTAATAACTATTTTGTTGGAAACTATTCAATAAAATGTGAAGATATTTATCAAGCTTGAAAAAAAGCAATACCTGATTCAACTCCTTGGTTTCAGAGTCTTGGCTGAGCTGTGAGAAGACTGCTGTGCTTCAGGGAGGATTCTTACTGGCAAATCAGCTGTGCCAACCTGAGACACTGCTGTCTCTTAAAAAAGAGGACTGGGATCAGATTGGATATCCGATTGTCAACGCAATCAAAGAGATATGTGAACATTCAATCAAAGACACCAAAGACAGAGTCCACTGGAGAAAGAGGATTCTCTGTATTGTGTGGAGCAAAATCCTAGAAGTGAGGAACAAAGAGGGCATTGATATCAGATGGAAGGAAGACCCATTGTTTGCTGTGCAAAACAGCCTTCCTGATATTAACCACACTGTGCTTTTTGAGCTGGTGAAGTCGATAAGCTTTTCTACTATTTATGTGGAGCTGCTGTTGTGCCTTCAACCAGCTGAAAGGTGTGAAGAGCTCAAGCTGCTCGTTGATCATGTGACAAGCAGCAGCACGGAAGCAGATGTGAAGCTGCTGTTGGAGGTGTGGTGGGAACTACTGAAGGGCAAGAGAGGATGTCTTGATGCCTTAGACCAACTCTTCACAGCTCAGTGTTCACGCCCCATGATGTCCACAACTGAGCCATCACCCCTGGCGTCAAAAAGATTCAAACCTGACCCAGAATCTACATGTGTGGTGCATGTGCTGTTTGAGGGGCTGAGAAAAATAAAAGAGCATTTGACGTCCTCCGAGTTGTGTTATTTTGCCCTCTCTAATTGCTTGGATACATTGTATACCAACTACCTTTTAGGTAATGCTGCTGAACTCCCCATAGAAAAGAAACTCCAAAACATCTCTCGCACAGTGAGCCTTAAAAAGAGAAATGAAGTGCTGGATGGTTTTGACCTGATTGAGATCATACGTGAGGCTCAGAGAGAGCTTGCTGCCACTCTTACTCCAGCTGAGACCAAGCCATGTGGAATGACCTTCATCCAGGCCATGCAGGTCACACTTGAGATTATATGCTCCTGGGAGGTTATGGGACTTCTGAAGATGCCCAGCGATAACCCAAGTGTCATGGTGATCCGCCTGAAAGATAGCCTGGATAGAGTTCTCCCTTCTCTGGTGCAACCATCCCACGCAAAAGACCTGGTTGGAAATGGACAGACTTTGAATAATTTGAGAGTAACTTTGAAAGGCTTAACAGCATCTTTATCATTCACTCTTCCTGAAAGTTCTGCAGCAGAAGTAGCAAATATGTCCATCACTATTTTAGACCAGCATCTTGAGGGGTTCGAAGGTCTTCCTGGACTGTTTGCATCCAAACTTAGTCAAAATTTCAGTGAGACGGAGTGGATTCAGTGTTTGGAGAGAAATGGGAGTTTGTTTCAAACCAAAGAGCTTCTGATGACATTGATCTCCACCCTTACAGCTAAATGTCAAAGTGACGCTGATGTTCAGCACTGCAAAAACCTCAAGAATATAATTGTAAACCTGTTTTCCCACTTGTCGTTAAGCGAAAAAAATGCTACGCTTTCAGAAATGCTATTCATCTCCAGAAAAGGTCTTCATGGATTTCTTCCCAGTTCTGTAACTATAGGTTTCTCAGAGGAGCTCAATCTGGCCTTCAACAGCATCATTCAAAGTGGTGCGAACAGCAGCCTTGATGCAGCAGTCTCTGCTGTGGCCCAAGTGGCTTTCCAGAATCCTGAAGCCACTTTGCAGCGATGCTGCCACATGGCTGTTGTCAACCTTGGAGCTCACACTATGATTGCCAAGATTCTCCAGCAGCTCTCCGGTCTCACGTCTTCACCGGGAGTTCAGAAAGACAATCTGCTGTGTAGGTGCCTGCAGGACACTGTGTGGAGCAAGCTATCTTCACTTCAAGAAGAGAACCAGTTTCTGCAATTCTTGGCTGACCTGATGAACTGGAACATAACTGGAAGTACAGGAGAAAAGCTGAGTTTCCTTCTGCCAGAAGAAGTCTTGCATGCATTTGTCCAGCCGTTCCTTCTCCCAGCATCTTCCAGCTCAAGCAACTTAGAGTTTTGTCTGAGACTTCTTCAGTGCACTCTGAACCAGGAGACTAGGAGTGACTCGGTGCATTGGATCATGAACTGTTCGCCATTCCCGCTTTTATATTGTCTGGCTCAGCTCTTGAACGAGTGCAGTAGGTGCTGGGAACAGCCGGTAGAGAGCGAGATGCGCATTTCGATGGAGTCCAAAGAGCTGTTGTTATCTGTACTGCACACATTGGGGATAATAGTTGGCAAGGAAGTGAGCCATGCACCTGATTCTTGGTCCAGAGCTCTCTTTTGGCTCTACAGCAAAGTAGAGGAACTTGATTGGGCCGTGCGTTTTTACCTGAAGGATGTGTGGGGAAACCATTTCAAGTATGAAGTTCCAAACTCTCTCTTGTCAGTTTGTGATCTTCCTGAGCAGGAGTGGTCCGGACTGGACTTACCTCAGTATGGACAAGGTACTGGACTTGTAGCATGGTTGGAATGCTGTGCTCTGTCAGACCGTGTTCGTGACACAATGCTGGAATCTCTCTCCCTGAACTTGTTGAAACCAGATGAAGTCAACATGTTCAGCAAGGGCCTGTTAGTTGCAACTTGTCAGATTTTCCCATGGTGCACATCTGGGGAATTGGAAAGACTTTTGAAAGTGCTACAAGAACTTTTAAAGTCAGACAAACTCTATGTTCCATACTCTTTAGAATATGTTGATTTCCTGCCGTTACTCGATCTGCGTTTGTTTGCTGGTGAGTTGCGCCTATCAGTCTTTCTTCTGCGGATCTTCCAGCTGCTCTGCAGTTCGAGCTGTTCTGATTGGCTTCCACCTCAAGGCTGGGTGCATACAGGACGGCTTTATGCCAATGCGATGAGGCACATTATCAGATCAGTCACTGAGAAGATTACCACTACGCCATCCCCCAATACCGAGAAAAATCCCACTACGCCATCCCCCAAAACCTCTGGAGCTTGCAGTCAGGAAGTTCTGTTTGTGTTGACTCAGCTCTTCTGTCATGTGCTCCATGTGCAGGTGATGATACCTGGCCAGCCAGAGGCACTGTTCCTGTGTGCCCTGGAGATTTTGACCAACTATGAGGCTGTGCTCTCAGCATATCCCGACAGCTGCACTGCACTGCAAGGACTCAACACTCGTCACTTCTTCACTACAATCACAGACAATTTGAATAGTGCAGACATGAAAGCTGCTCTACACCAGAAGATAGCTCAGTTATGAGATCACACAAGCAATTCAACAAAATTAATGACTGCTACACAACGAGTTTGAATTTGTTCATTTGGTTTGTCACAAAAGAAATTTAAATAAATAATTGTGCATAGTAGTTGTGTTTATCGTGTCTTTATATATTTGCTATATTTGTTTTTAAGTAGCTTGACAATAAATGTTTTTGATACTATTGGGAAGTATTATCATCCAGAGCTATCAAAGCATTAAACACCGGTTACTTTACGTCATGTATTTAGCTAAGCAGGCACAAAAAACCTGCACAAAAAAATTGGTTTTGTAGAGATTTACTGTAATCTGGATTAATAAATTATCTGGAAGTATAGCTTTTTGTTAGTTCATGATGCAAAGTTTTTTTAGTACTAAAACTTACATAAAATCTTAAAACTGGCCATATGCCACATAAGAGAAAACCTGCCCTACAAAAACACACCAAGCTCAAAATTATGAACAAAAAGGAAAATGATAAATAGGCAGTGAGTGTATGCTTTTGTGGTTTTTTTATTTTTTATTTTGGCTGCTTGCAATGCATACAACAATACTTTTTTTTGATTGCATAGCTGTTCTTCTCAAAACTTTGGTGTTATCTGAGATAATGGTTGTCAGAAGGTAATAAGCATGACTTAACACAAAGGTGTGCCAACTTCCACGTCACCAAATGCAAACACTTTTTTCATGTTTTTTCATTAAACAGTAAAAAAATCTAACCAACATTATTACACCTGCAATGTATACAGTGAGTGCAAGTATTCAGGTATTCAGGACAGACCGCATAATGTCTCACTCACTTCCCACAGTTTTTTGGCCACAGCATCATCCTTAGCCCTGGCATTCACTTTCTGCACAGCACAGTCTGCAAAATACCTGCCACTCAGGGATTCAATGCCCTCCTGCACAGCACAGTGTATAGTCGTCTGGGCACCGGCCTCTACATCCTTAAAGAACAGAGCTGCGATGGGTTTCAACAACCTCCGGGACATTTTATTCATATTACGGGTGAGATCAGAGTTTATAACACCTGTTGAAACAAATACATGGATGGTTTCCATTGCAGAAAATACACACTGTAAGTATGCCTGCATATGAAACTCAAACACCAGTTTGATGTTAAAGGGATAGAGACCTGGGTGGAGGCTGTAACAGCTGACGTTGGTTCCTTGTAGCCTCTTTGCGAGCTCATGTGTGAAGAGCACATTACACAGTTTGCTGTGTGAATATGTCCGGAAGACACTCCCAGCAGACTCACCTACTCCAAACTCCTTGTGGGTGCGAAGTGTGTTAAAGTCAAGGTTACCAAAATCATGTAAATTTGAAGATACGGTGATGATGCGGCTTGGTGCGCACTTTTTCAGTCTGTCTAATAACAGGTTAGTCAGAAGGAAGTGACCAAGGTGATTGACACCAAACATGAGACCAAGACCATCTTCAGTAGTGCCCTGCATATAGACTCCTGAAATACAAATGATATGCATTATAGGTGGACTTGATATATATTTCTGTCTGCGATACTGAATTGGCAAACATTTTGATGGAGCTCACACTAAATATAGGGTTATTTCTTTTTTTTCTCTACTAATTTTACATGCATTTCATTCACAAACATCTTAAAGAAATCTAGTAAACATCTATTTGACATTTGATAGGAAACATCCTATCCTTTATAAAAATTATGTGTAAACAATTTTTTGCATGGTTTCCACAAAAATATAAGTAAAAGATAGCACAGCTGTTCTCAACACTGCTTATAAGAAATGTTTATTAAGCAACGAATAATTTCTGGATCATGTGACACTGAAGATTGGACTACAATCACAAATCACAAATATATTGAAGTAGTATTTTTCACAGGCTGTAATGTTTTATGGTGAACTAAAATATTTGAAACCCCATACTTTTTAATGTTAGTGCATAATGATTAAAATACAGATTACCTAGACCTGTATTATAATGTATGATATGCTTGTAAATACAACGAAAACTTAACCTGCATTGTTGATGAGAATATCCAGTCTTCTCTCGGTCTTGAGAAAAGTTTGTGCAAAGGAGCGCACTGACTTCAAACTGGCCAAATCTAGCTCCATGAACACCACATTTTTACTCTTACTTTCCTAAGTGAAACCAAAACATATGCTATATTATTATAAAAAGATCTTATTAGCAACTCATAGGTAAACAGAGTTTAAGGCAATGTCCTCACTCTCTGCACAATAGCGACGGCAACCTCGCCGCGTACTTGGTTACGGCAGGCCAGAATGACTCTCGCGCCTCTCCGCGCTAAATCCACCGCTGTGGCTCTTCCGATCCCCGTGTTACTACCTGAACACGGAGTTCATATGAAGCGCTTTAAACGACCGACAAACGTATTGACTTGAAACACATTATTAAAAAAGAAATAAAAAAGTGTCGCGTTACCTGTAACGATGACCGTCTTCCCATGCAGTTTTACCTTACTTTTGCACCGCGCTCCGCTTACATACATACGAAATATCATCAGGACAGCAATCACAACACCCGCGATCAGCAATATCTCCTCTGCCATTTCAAATGCGAAAAACAACACAAAAGAGCACAAAAACAATACACAATAGTGTCTAATCTGGTGTTGTACAGGCTGCTCAACAAACCCAACCTGTTGCACTAACCAGATCAACAGGATGAGTAGTCAACAGTTATGACATTTGAAATCAGTAATTTTAGGTTGATTGAGGAAATGACGTAAAATAAACCCAATTAGGCATATATATATATATATATATATATATATATATATATATTAACATAGGCTATTACTTTTGGAGAAAGGTGCAATATGAAATAAATGTAATAATATGTTATGTACGTTTAAAACACATAGAAGATGCAAAAAGCTGTATATTTATTTGCATTTAACATAACATTTTATAACAAAAATGTCTTGGGGAAGCATTCTTTCACCAAATATGTAAAATAAACATTTTAAAAAACATTACATAAATGTCTATACTGTAAGTGATAAAACTACTTTGAAATAACGGAAAAATAAAGTTCGAATTACAAACCGGATTCCAAAAAAGTTGGGACACTAAACTAATTGTGAATAAAAACTGAATGCAATGATGTGGAGATGGCAAATGTCAATATTTTATTTGTAATAGAACGTAGATGA
>JAUCMU010000046.1:8585161-8596817 GCA_032275025.1 Enteromius treurensis | reverse complement strand
ATATACGGCTGAATGTGAAATCACGCACCTGATGGCATTTACCGCTTATTATAGAACCGCGTTTACTGACAAAACGCATTATAGATCGGCCGATCGCGATCGGAGCATCCCTAATATATACACATGTAAAATTTTCAACACATCCTATATTAGTGTGTGGCTATATATACATAATAAATATACACAGTACACGCAGATATATAACAAAAAAAAAAGACTTTGGATGCGATAAATTGTAATAAATAGTTTGACAGCACTAGTTATTACCCATTAGTCTGTGCGGAAACAATGAAGATTGTGATTCTCATTCTTAGAGCACACAGCTGAAGGAAATTGGTGTGTGATGTACAGATAGTATGATGTATAGTGATGCAGGCTCAAATACCTTTAGTTTGAGATGACAAGCTGCTGTTCAGCCCTGAAGAGGAGTTCCCTACAGCTGAGCTGTGATGAAGGGCAGGCGAGTCTGAAGCAAGGCTGGTAGATGAAGGAGTATCTCTCTGCATAAAGGAGCTGAGGGGACTGCTGCTTTCAGTCTTTACGTCTACATGGTTGAGCAGGGCTGGTTCTGAGAGTGCTGGAGTTTGTAGTCTAGAGGGGCTGCTGGGCCTGTCACATACCACTGGCCCATTGACTCCCGTGCCCTTCTCGGCCGGACTGTCAGCGTCACCCTGACAAGATCTTTCTCTGCAGTTTTCAGACTGTTCGGGTGCAGCACAGGACAGCACAGGGGCCCCCTGGGGGCCAACTTGCGTAACTCTAGGCTGGAGGCTGTCAGAATTCTGAAAGCTGAGGTCCTGCATTTCTGTAGATTCCTGTGTCTTCACGTCTGACATATCAGTCTGCTCCGAGTCCCGGAGGGAGGATGACATCTGCTTAGCAGATAAATGTTTCATAATACTGCACTGAAGTGCAATGACATGACGAAGCCACTGTGGGGAAAAAATATATACATACAATTTTGCACTTATTCATACTACAGCAGTTTAGTTTGTTATACAATCACTTTCTACATTGTATTTACCTCCTCTTGCTCTCCTGCGCTGGTTAGATTTTGAGAAGAACATTGTTGTTGCATGAAACCGTTCGTCACCAGCTGTCCATTGCGAAGACCCACTTGATCCACCAGCAAAGGGGGATTTTGGTAGTGACTTTTAATGGCATTGGGAACCTACAAACGTATCAAAGCAACAAAAACTCAAAGCTGCTGTGCTTGCTAAGTGATTTTCCAGATTAATAATTTTATATATAAAAAGAAAAACGAGTAATCTTTAGTCAAATACAATTTGATCTGAGCATAAATAAAACAAATTTTAAAATAATAAAAATAATCTTGTAGCTCAATGAGTTTTCACCTTCAACGTCCTTTTCTTAATGTGGCGAACACCTCTGCGGTTGGGATGGTGTTGGCGGTGAACCCAGCGCAGAAAGTCCACTTTGACTGCATGTTGGGACAATCGGTCTTGGAACTGATCGAAGAGCTGGCAACGTGTGCTGAGGGTCACGTTATTTTGGTTTAGCTAGAACAGAAACAAACAACTTTTTCCATTTTAAAGTCCACAACATCATGAGACTGTAACAAAATCCCAATCAATCAGAGGACAAAATTTGCGTGCTAAAATATTACTGAAGTGACAAATATTAGACAAACTCAAGAGTCTGTTACACGGCTACTTACACTGAAGAACCATCTTGATACACTTTAAATACACTTATGCCGTTTATTACAAGTTAAAACAGGCTGAACCACAATCTTTAGGTTGAATGTTGTATATTCTACAAAAAAGTACAGTGTGTGGTGTTAATCATCCCTAACATGAACAACGAGTGATCACAGACAAGACACTAACCACCATGTGCTCTGCGTGGTTGGGACACATCCATCTCCCAGCAGGCATGGCAGTGAGAGGGGGGTCCAGGCAGTCCATATGGAATAGGAGCGCACAGTAATCACACTGGATCAGAGGAGCTACCCTGCAGCTCCTATGGAGAAAGAAGAGAAAGGAAACTGATGCAATGTGCAACAATACTGATGACAATCTATGTGTGACTCCAGTGACACAGTGTTATTTTAATATTAATTATAGACAACTATAAATATATTAAAAAACATACATTTATCAGTATGTGTGCATATTTTCCTGTTATATCATATTTACTACAGATCTTTTTTTACCAATAAATCCTACAAGAAAATCTTTCTATATATAGTTTATATCAGCAAATAATACATGATGCTGTCAGTGTCTGTAACATTTCTGGGCTCTTACTTGCCACAGGTAAAGCACACTTTCACTGGCAGAGGGACCAGCCCACTGGGATCCAGCTCATGTTGTGGCCTCTTTACATTCTTGCCTATTTCCTCTTTCCTTCTGCGCTTACTGCTGCCTGTAGATACACACAAATACAACTTAACTATAGCAACACACGAAGCACACTTTAACCACTTAGCACAATAGTGTGGGCGAGCCTTACCTGGCAGTGAAGTGGTACACGTAAGCTCACTGGGCAGCTGAAACTGCGTGGGGTTTCTCTCCATGGCCGCAGCGATCAGCAGCTGAAAAGGTTTCTTCAGACGAGGTGTGACGCTCTCAGACTCAGAGCCCTGCACTTCTTCTTCGACGTCCATCAGGTCCTCATCCACGTCATTGTGTTCTGACGGCGTAGGCGTGTCGGTGGACGCATTTGAGGTGGGCGTACCGGGGCGGCTGCTTGTGCGTCGCTCTAGAAGACGAACCTGAGCGACGGCGAGTCTCAAGCCTCCTGATGCCGCAGAGGGCAGCCCGTCTAGACGCAGCGTTCCCAGCTCCAGCTCCGCTGCAGGCGAGGAGGACCGCTTTGACAGCTGCCGCTCCAACGCCCCGTTCACCTGCTCTGCCTTCTGTTCACGCTTCTAAAGAAACAGAAAATGACACATTACAGCTCTGTTCCTAAAGCTAGTCAGAAAGGTTGCAAAGGCAACCACTAACATGCTGATAAGAGAGTTTAATAAGCATTATTTAAGTATCTCTGACTCCACATTACACTGTCATTTAGCAGACACTTTTATTCAAAGCAACCTACATATGAGGACAACGGAAGCAATCCAAAAACAAACATCAATGATATGCAAGTGCTATAACAACTCTTAGTTAGCTTAACACAGTGCAAGGTTTAAATCAATTGAGCAAGCTAGTGTTAAAGGTCTTTTATCTGTTGTTAATTGTATAATAAATAAATAAATAGTAGTAAAGTATAAAGAATAGAATTAGAATAGAGTTCTAGAGACAAAGGATCAAATAAACATGGAGGATATGTATTTAATTGCACACTGAGTAAATAAATAATTTGGCTAGTTGTTTTATTCTTTTTTTTTAATTGTGTTTAAAGCAATGCATTTTGGAGTTGTATTTTAGGCATGCATCTTTATATTTATAAATTATAACTATACAGGAAAAGTTGCCAAACGCCAAAATTAAGCATTTATTCATTCATTTCTTTACATAACTGACATTTCCATTTTTAGGTGGACTATCCCTTTAAATGTGAATATAGAAACATTAGTTTCCAAATGGCAAATATGACTTCACCAACCTTTTTGCGCACACTGCAGCGATGACACATCCAGTCACCAGGGGGCAGCATCTCTCTGCTCAGAGGTGGATTACTGTGAAGAATCAAATTTTGTATTACTTTTACAAATCCTGATGCGTTTAAAAACACAATGCGTTTTACACATTTAATTTAAAATGATTTTGCATACAGGTTTTATACAAATGCTCAACGCAAAAAAACCACAAAGCTCCAATCCCACCGTCTACGTCTCACCAAATCTACAAGTTAAAACAGGCTGAACCACAAGGACGCTTTGCAATCTTTAGGTTGAATGTTGCAAATGATGCAATGCTGCTGATATTCTACAAAAAAGTAAATGCTATTTTTTTTGCTTCTTTGCCACACAGCATTATATCACATTAGCTAAGAGAAAGGCTAGATCGATTTTATGTGAAGCACATCTGAACAAATCTCCCCTCAGGACAGAGGAGCTGTTGAACTTCCCCTTTGTGATAAACATAGGACTACAGCAGTAAAAACTAGGAGTTTGCATTAAACAGCCATCAACTGAGACAGAAATGACTCCATCCAAAACGATGCCTCAATGATAAACTAAAAGACACTGCAGTGGCTTCAGAATGATGAGGGTAACTATACAGAAAACACCTGTAGGGTTATTAATATTTTACTTCAAACTCAGGCCGTCAGTGTTAAGCAATATGGTGAACAAAAAATAATTTCAAATGCCCATTTCTAAGCATTTTTGTTGCTGTTGGATGAGGAAGTGGTGATGTGCACAAAAACAATTTACACTGCAAGCAATCATAAAATCTACTTTGATTGTGTGTGATAAGTTTGTGTGTTACGTTTCTACATGAGACAACTAGTTTCTGTGACGGCAACATATCAGCGGATAAGAAGAAATGTTTCTTGAGCACTAAATCATCACAATAGAATATTTCTGTGGAATCATGTGACACTGAAGACTAGGGCTGGGTACCGAGTTTGAAACTTTTTTAGGTACCAACCGAATTGCCTCGATACAACGAGTATCGAAAAACGTCTCGTCGTTCCGTATCCAATTTCGATACCTAAAGGGGTTTATCTCATCGATGTCAGAGAGCCAATAAGACTGCAGCACTAGCCAGTGTGTTTGACCAGAAGTGTGTAAAATAGCCTTGTGTTATTTATATAATTTACACCACTGCACGTCATTTCCGTCTGTACATTTAGTTTCGCTTTCTGTATCGCACACGCCGCAGTTAACACACACACAAAAGTGCACGCACCGCACACACAAGTGACCACACTCACACTTTGTTAATATTTAACCACGGAAAAGATGAATTCTGCGTGTCTCCCTGTTAATGTATGGTGCAGACGCGTGGTTTTGTTTACTAGTGTACTGACGTGCGCGTGGCACTAACAGTGATATTAATGCCTTTCGTCTCACTAAATTAGAACATAAATACAGTAGACTACACGAATAACATCTCCAGAACTGCTCAGAGAGATACTTTAAGAACATTTGACCGTTTCATTTGAGTAAATAGATCGTCATATGATGCACACACAGAACTGTAAAGGTATTCATGGCAAGCCGTCAAAATAAAAGTTGGGTTTGGACATGGCAGCAGAAATATATCACTATTGTTCAGCAGAATGCACATAATAGGCTACAACAAAAATAATTTAAAACAGTATTTCTTCAGTGATTTAAACTGTAATATAAAATCCCCTTTAGTTTCCAACAATAAAATGAATTCTTCATTAATTAAAAGACAAATCTTTTATGCCTAAATACACAACATTTTCTAAGGGGAAAAGTTATTAGGCTATTGTAAGAATAAATAATAATGCACTAGTGTAAAGGTAAAGTGTAAAACTATTTGAACCTTATTAAAAATAATTTGCATTGATTCATTGTGTTGGATAAATATTTTCCATGCAGTGGCTCGGGAGATGAGGTTTTGAGTCTGTATAAATGTCAACAAGCTGGAATTTTTGTTTTTTGTTTTGAGAAAATCAGCAACAAAAGCAGACTTGCACACCCTTGCATGAAAATGCATTGCAAACATACCAGCACTGCAGGTGAAAAGCAGCGGGACAGTGATCGCAGCAGAGCAGATCTCCTCCCTCTCGGCAACTATCGCAGGTGTCATGGTTTGTGGCTCGGCCTCCTCTTCTGGTCTCCCTCTCTGGTTTGCGCCTCTTCTCTCCATCCTCAGAGCGTGGAGGTGCAAGCAGCTGTTGAATTTGCTGGAACAGATTGGCAAATATATATTAAGCATGCATGCAGTCACACAAAGATCTCCCGACAGACATCAATGGAGAGTTGCTTCACACATTCACCAACTGATGTTTTAAACCCTACCACGACACATTTGTAGTAATTATACTAATTTGAGACACACACTAAGCAGATTTTGGATTGAAATGAATGGTGACATTAGAGAGAACCCAAAAATGTCCAGTCGAGGAAGGCCTCAAGGACCACTGCATTTAACTAAGGCCAATGCACTTTTTTCTGCATGTCAAATCATCTCTCTCTCTCTCTCTATATATATATCTCTTCTACACACACACACAAACAACTTTGTCCTCGTTTCTACTTTCCAGACATTAGGCCCATGCAGAAACTCACTAAAGCAAATGTGCTCAAACGGCTGATTTCCGTTCTGCAATTTGCTTTTATTATGACTCATTTATTCCTTAACACAGGCGTATTTAACTCACACAAGACAGTGATTCGAGGCACAGCTGAAGGGCAGACAGGCTTACCTCCATTAGGCCCCCAGACGTGTCCAAATCGTACAGAATCTTCGGGGTCTCCATTTTGTCCCACATTCACACTGCTAAAATGTAGCATGAACTCACAATCCGACAGCAGTTCCCGCGTTCTCCAAACCCAGTCGGGTTAACGTGCTGTCTTCAAGTTCTGGAAATATTAAACGGGTCGATAATCTAACAAGATAGCGGATGGGCTGCTCGATGTTCGGCTAGCTAGCAGCTATCAACAAACAAAAGCACAGAGCTCGCCAGATGTCTGGTGCTCGACGAGAGCTGAAGAATCGCTCAAACTCTCGTTTAAGTGCAAATATCGCTCCTATTTTGAATGCGAGTTGCTGCTTGGTGCAGTATTGAAGGGTGCTGTGGGATGTAAAGGCCTAGCTCGCTAGCCTAGCAGCATCCTCTTCTTCAGCAGGCAGCCGCCTGCAAAGATGCGTGTAGAAATCCACAGCTGTCTGTCCCCATCGCATACTGACTTAAAAAAGCGCTCGCTGTCGCAAAGTAAGCCTGCCGGATTGATTGTCGGCGGTTAGGTCCTCATGTGCAGAAACACTCGTGGATGGCGCTCAGATGACAGCAGTGAAGAGCAAAGGTGTTGTGAAAAGCCATTGCTAGTAGCTATGCTAACTGGCTGGCGTTGCCCTCCTCCGACTCGACTCTAGCGGGGTTGGAATGAAGTCTGCGCATGCGCACTGAGACGAAGAGGGGAACGGCTCCTCCTAGCGTTAGTCTGACAGAACAGCACAAACTCTCCAAGCCTGCAGGCCACGTTTTCTCTGTAACGCCACGAAAAAGTATAACTAACAGGAAGCCGTTGGTGAAGAACAAATCAAAACAGCACAATCTGATGTAATATCATTTTTAATTGAAGATATGCTATGACAATGCTGTGGTAAATAATTACAGTGCAGTACAACAAAGTAAAAATATAATTTTGGAACATGATAATCCCAAACGCCCAAGTCCCTTAAGATGGATTCCTTCTGTGGACGCTTTACTGAATCCCTCAAAAAAATAAATACATAAATAAATAAAATAAAAATTCGACTACACTCTTTTATATTTGTGATGTCTGTTACAGCACTTGTCTTATTACTTAACTGCTCATGCTGTATTTCCTGTTGCTTTGGACAATTTAATAATATCAGAGTTATTGATGTGGCTCTGAATAAATGTACTAGAGTTCATTGACTTCCATAAAGGTTATTTCTTAGGTTCCCAAACTGTTGTTTATTTGGAGACAGTGAAACACCGAAACAGACACTCACGATGCAGGTCTGTCATGTGACCAATTGTGATGTTTTTGGCAGGTTTTGCTAGTTACATTGACATGACAATATTTTAATACAGATAACATTCATATGGGGACCAAGTACATAACTGTTTTAGATGATCCTTATCATTGATATTGACAGACAGTGTGAAATGATGAACAAAGATCTATTCTATAATAGATAAACCTCATATATACATACATTTAAGCCATATCTAATACAAAGTTTATGTACATTCGTAGATATTTATATATTAAGAGTGCCTGCTGAAAGAGTACAGTCAGTTGTTATTTTGTTCCATAATATGTATAAAAACATACAAAAATAAACGGAAACCAAAACTTCGAGCCAATTGATCAGTGGAGGAGGGATGATTTACAAGAACTTTCTGTACATAGATTTTTACTTTTGGCTAAATCAGTTGAAATTTAACACAGATAGAAGTTACTTCCCCAGCAGTCTTTTGTTTGACTGTAGACACAGGCGAGTCATAAGTAAGGTAAACATAAAGGCTCGAGTCCACCCAAACTTCACATTACTGGATACAAGATGTACCAGTTTCCATGCAAAATACTACACTTTGTGAAACTGGCAGATTTTATTTAAAGGTTGTTTAATCACAGCTTTTGCACGTAGCTAACACAATTAATTTTCATGGAGTGGAAAATAAAAATAATAATAATAAAAAACTACTGTAAACCATGCATAGGTTTTAATTGTTCAATGGTTGCTGAGTTTTACACAATTGTTTTAAATAATGTTTATTTTTCCCTGGATGGAGGTGTTTAGGTGTAAAATGTTATGAGTACATTTGTGTCTAGTTTATTTTAATAAACTAACAGTTTGGAGTCAGTCAGATAAAAAAAAAAAAAAGATTTATGCGGAAAAGATGCATGAAACAGATAAAAGGTAACAGTAGAAACTTTCACACTTTGAAAAACCTTATTGCAAATAAATGCTGCTCTTTTGAAAATTCTATTTATCAAATTATCAAGCTTTCCACAATATATGAACAGCAAAAAAAAAAAAAAAAAAAAATCTCGAGTATCTTATCAGCACATAAAAATAATTTCTAAAGGATCGTGTGACACTGAATATTAGAGTAACAGATGCTGAAAATTCAGCTTTACTATCACATTATTAAATTAAAACTAGAGTCTATTTGAATAGAAACACAAAATATTTTAAAATAGTAATTTTTTAAAAGTATGTTTCAAAAAAATAAATGCAGTCTTGGTAAGCATTAAAAGTCTTCTTTTAAAAACATGAAAAAAATCTTACAGACTCCAAACTTTTTAATGGTAGTTTACGTCATTGCCATTTCAGCCTGAGAATTAACAGGTAATTGTAATTTTACTTGTATTTTGTTTAATTGCTTTACATTTCAATGTGATTTTAACCTAACTATTTCCTGTACTTGTGATTTATTTAAATCTCATATTGTAACTTTAGATGTGAATTTTTTGAAGTGGGAGGAGAAAGAAGGGGGCGTAAATATATATATAAAAAATCTGTTTAGAGAGACACCAGTCTCCCAAATAACATGAACTCCCCTATTATCTGTCTTTTTTTTGTTGTTGTTGTTGAATTCCTTAATTTGGCTCAATTACGGGTAAAAACTGTACAAGCAATTCTGCTAGGCCATGGCTATTGAAGCTCTACAAAAATAATATTATGTTGTCCACACTCTTCGCTTGTGGAAGTCCTCAGAAGCATGGTGATATTTACAGCAGATGGGAAAAGATGAGAAGGTAGGTGAGATTAAGAGCAGAGTTGGCTACACAAGATGTGAAAGGAACTGAGAGATCTTCCACAAGGCAGAGAAAGGCTTGCGGTCCTCCATGCTAAAACAAGCTTAAATTGAGACTTCGTATTCTCTCGTATCCTGCGACAAAAAAAAACAAAAAACACATCAAATATTATACATGTAACATTAATATGCATATATATATCGTTTCATGTTGTGAGGGGCAGCAAAACCAATGTTGGCTGCAAACACAATATGAAAGAGAGATGCTAAAGATGGAGACGCCCTACACCAGTGGTTCAAACCTTCTCGGCCTTGTCCATGTGATGCTATTCCATGGATCAACTCTCCTTACAGGCTCTTTCTTTACAACAGAATCCTAGAGAGTACCTCTGGTGGCTGCTTTGAATCATAGGTCTCTGTACAAATCAAAAATACCATGCAACTTAAGGATGAAAAAAAAAAACCTAGAAATAATAATCAGCAATGGAAACATAATGGTAGGCTATCAGGCTAAAACAATGTGTGATTCACAAAGTGATGTTTTTACAAACAAACAAAGTGTAGATTTTTTAAATGAGTATTTAAAATCCTTCCGATGTTTATGAAAAACAAACAACATGCTAAATCAATAACGCATATGAAAACAAACCTTTATAATCCTGAAATTAAATATCCAAAATGTAATATCGATCAGCTTTGCTTTTTGTAATCGCAGTCATGTCTTCCTTCACAACTGAGAGAGATACTTGTGTTTGTATCAACTTCACATAATGCTAGTATACCACTTTAGGGCATTAGTGCAAGAAGAAGTGGCACACATACATGCACAAACACATACATCACACAGACACTCATCTGTCCAGCCACACACACTTATGTACAGTCAAATGCAGACTTTGCCCTGGGGGGACAGAAACTGTTATTGAGTGGTTTAGTATATGCCGGGAGTGAGTGCTGCAGGGACTGTTATGAGTGCTACACCACACAGACAGAGAAAGATCTGAAGGGACACTGTAATACAGCACATAAGAGGTGCAAATAACCTGCAGTCTGTAACACATGCTAGACGCAGAAGGCTGCAGGAAAAGAGCATGTATCATTGTAAAAGTACTGACAGTCAAATCTCACCTCATTGTTCTTCAGGGATGCAGATAGTGAGAGAGGAAAGAAAGTGCAAATGTAAGTGATTGAGCAAGTTCACACGTCACAAATCTTTAGATCACCTTTTGTTCAGCTAAAAAAATATTACTCGCTTGAGTAAAACATGAGTAAAACATTAACACTGAAATATTTTTGTATACTGTTTTCTATTTAAATGCTAATTTACTACTCAAAATGTTTTTCTTCTCTCAATTTCCATCAAATTAAAATTTTCTAAAGCTCTCAGATAGCTTTTAGATTTCATCAAAAATGTTTTAATTTTTGTTCCGAAGATGAACAATGTATGGAAGCCCGTTTCTGCCACTGAATAAGAAAAAAAAAGATTACTCGCAATTCTGACTTATTTTTTGAAATTGCAAATTATAAAGTTGCAATTGCGAATTGTACAGTCAAAATTGCGAGTTACAAAGTCAGAATTGTTACATATAAAGTCAGAATTGCGAGATATAAAGTCAAAATTGCTCGATATAAAGTCAGAATTGTTCGATATAAAGTCAGAATTGTTCGATATAGTCAAAATTGCGAGATATAGTCAGAATTGCGAGTTTTAAGTCAGAATTGTTAGATATAAAGCCCAAATTACGAATCTAAAGTCAGAATTGTGAGATATAAAGTCAGAATTGCGAGATATAAAGTCAGAATTGCGAGTTCTAAAGTCAGAATTGTGAGATATAAAGTCAGAATTGTTAGATAAAAAGTCAGAATTGTGAGATATAAAGTCAGAATTGTGAGATATAAAGTCAGAATTGCGAGTTCTAAAGTTAGAATTGCGAGTTCTAAAGTCAGAATTGTGAGATATAAAGTCAGAATTGCGAGTTCTAAAGTCAGAACTATGAGATATAAAGTCAGAATTGCGAGTTCTAAAGTCAGAATTACGAGATATTAAGTCAGAATTGCGAGTTCTAAAGTCAGAACTATGAGATATAAAGTCAGAATTGCAAGTTTTAAAGTCAGAATTACGAGATATAAAGTCAGAATTGCGAGTTCTAAAGTCAGAATTGTGAGATATTAAGTCAGAATTGCGAGTTCTAAAGTCAGAATTGCGAGATATAAAGTCAGAATTGCGAGTTCTAAAGTCAAGTCAAGTCACTTTTATTTATATAGCGCTTTTAACAATACAGATTGTAGCAAAGCACTGAACATTATC
>JAUCMU010000046.1:8550630-8572515 GCA_032275025.1 Enteromius treurensis | reverse complement strand
TAGAAACACAAAGACTGCAGTGTTTTATATAAAGCCCATCAGTGTGTTGCTGCTGATATGAAAGAGTAATTCAAATGCTGCTTGTGTGTATGGTTTTGTTGCAAGAATTTGATTTTTAGAAAGGAGTGTTAAGTTTTGGTTGCAGTGTTTCATTTTGGCGTAGATGTGAGTTGTTAATCTTCAAGTGCTATGTCTGATTCTTTTGTGTGTAGAGTTTTGACTTAATGGGCCAAATTGTGCAAAACGTGTGTAAGCAATAGGCAAAAACTGTAAAAACTTAAATAATTACTAAAGATCTGTCTCATGCTAATCAAGGCTGCATTTATTTGATCAAAAATACAGTAAAAACATGAATATTGTAAAATATTATTACAATTTAAAATAACTCTTTTTGAATATATTTAAAAATTTAATTTACTACTTATTCTTGTGATGCAAAGCTGAATTTTCAGCAGCCATAGTTAGAAATTTTGAAGCTTAAAAGAACAGCATTTGTTGTTTTTGTTTTTATTTAATTATTTAATTTGTTGATTTATTTAATGACACTGCATGACATTTGATGAATTTAATGCACCCCTGCTTAATAAAATCAGTTTGTTGTTATGGATTAATGTAATTTTGTTGTGTGTATGATGGAGCCCAGGAAGAATAGCCACTACTCTGGTAGTGGCTAATGGGGATCCAAATACATAAATAAAAAATTGTTAATGCTTTTGAATGGTAGTGCATGTTACTTTTAGGATTGATTAATTGCACAAAACCGCAATATATTCCTAAATTCACTAATAAATTTGTATTGTTCAGATATGAATACTTCACGTGATCTGTCATGTTAATGCACGTTGACATATGAATTACTAATGTGCATATATATGAATCAACATTTTGGATTCCTTTTATACCAATATTTAGTGTCGTGCTACCTCATTTCAATGCAAATCAAATGTGTAATATCAGGTATAAACAGGGCAAATATCTACATCAGCACCACGAGTACATCTGTTTCAAGATATCTGGACCTCATGCAGAAACAGGTGGCCTCATCCTCACCAGCAGGAAAAACGAAAACTCACCATCTCCCTCCATTACCTCCACTACAAAATATATGGAAAATTAATTATGTTGACTGCATCTCCAGCAAAACAACCAGTATGTAATTTATTACACATCCACACAATGTAACGCTGCAGCCGGGACACTTGCAATGAGAGAGAGAGAGAGAGAGAGAAACATGACAAATGCGAAAGGAACCATATGCAAATGAGTGAATCTTAATTAAGGCAGCCAAATTATTGAATGCATGAATAATCTATCTGGGTCTGACACAGTCGGGCCTCATGTTCCGCACCTCACCTGACGGCACAATCAGACTCAACACTTGTTTCCCTGCTCACATAATTGATTTCACATTCATAAAAACATCCAATAAAATAATTGTTGTTCTGTTGAGTTCGTTATTAACCTTTGTGCAATGTGCATCCCACTTCTGCATCCTCTTATGCACTACATACCCCTTCATCTGCCCCCTTTTTTCAACTCCCCATTCTCTTTCAGAGCAGACTCTGAAACTCTGTTTCAACACCTGAGTGAATTAGTGTTAGCATGTTCCTTTATAACAGTATAAAATGCAAAAAAAACCCAAACATAATACACTGCAAAAAATGCTTTTCTTAGATTTTTAGATTATTTTAGATTTTTTTATTATTTACAATCACTTTGGATCAATTGATTGCAACCCTATTTGTTTAAATGTATTAATGTTATCAAAAACATAATCTTACTTACCCCAAACCTTTGAGCAGTAGCAATAATTTAATATTACAATTATTACTATACATGCAAAAAAAAAAAAAAAAAAAAAAAAGGAAATATTTTTACTTAGATTTCTTGTCTTATTTGAAACCAAAATATTTTAAAAAATTTAAATCAAGAAATATCTTTTTTTTTTTTTTAGAAAATTATAGTCTTGATTTCAGAAAAAAAGTCAAAATTAAGTGAATTTTTTTCTTAGAAGAGGCAAAATAATCTAACAGGATTAACAGAAAAACAAGATTAGCTACTAAAAATAATCTTTTCATGGGTAAGTTTCATTTTAAAACATATACAACTGAAAAATAGTTATTTAAAAAAAAAATAAAAAAATTTGACAATAATACTGTTTTGCTAAGTAAATGCCGCCTTTATGAGCATGAGCCATCTTTGAGTTATGTTCTGAGCTTGCTAAAGTGTCAAATAATTAAATTGCCTATTGGCACAGCTTTTGCATTGATGACACCTTAAAAATGCCCTCTCTACAGGCATCTCACTAGAACAGAGTATTCCCTGTGAGAGGACAGAGTGTTGATCTAGCTTGCATCTCCAAGCAGTTCAAGTCTTTTCCCCCACGAGGATCTGCAGAGAAAATAACTCTCTCTCGCTTGCCATCTTTCAATCTCCCCGCCAGCGCAGTTTGACTGCATTTGGCAGAGACTGCGAACCAAGTAAACCTGATGCGAAGTTAACTGCAATTTACAGATGCACTCAACCTCTCCCATAACCCCTCAATTAAATTCAGCATAACGCTAGGCAACAGCTATCTTGTCTTTGTGAACTTGGCTGACAGCAAGTGCCACACTGATCACAGTAATTATTGATGCATTGCGGAGAAACTCAGCTTGTTTTTGGGTTAATTCTCAAAGAGTTTAGAGTATGAAAAAAAAAAACTGTGCTGTTTTTTCATCGCTTTAAAGATGTATGCTCTGGGAGATCTTCAGAAAAGCCAATCGAGGTCTTTGTGTTCTAGGCCGTCGCAGTTCAACAGAAATCGCACAAAATGCCCTGAGCGATATAATGGGTGTTTCATTTGGACAGTGAGAGTAGAATGGAGCTGAATCGGTCAGTGGGGAGCAGATGACGCAAAGCACCAGAATTTGTAACTGAGGTGCAATCTCAGCCACATCAAGGACAAACCCAGCAGAAAGGCAGCCCCATGGAGATACAAGTTGGAGTCTTTAGAAATCTACAGTTGGATACTGATGGGTATGAAGGGAGTGTGCTGAAAGGTCTTGATGAAGCCACAGCGGATTTGAACCACACTTATCTCAGTGTGAGTAAAGGATGCAGCAGATGTATCAGTTGCATTCTTTGGTGATGATACAATAAATGCTCAGCTATGTCCACTGAAAAACTCTGGAGAGATTTTGGGAGAATATATATATCATCTTGCCCACATATATGGAATTTAACTAGAGCTGTCAGTTGATTAAAAATGTGTTCCAATTAATTATTTATTATTAGTTATTATTTCCAGAGAAAAGCCACAAGTTAAAGATATTGTATATTAGTGTGGGAGATTTAAAGTTAACTCACATTCAGTTCAATTAATTTTACATCTGTATCGCAGTAGAAAATGTTTTCAGTGGTAACAGAGAATTATATTAATATATTATATATTATATTGGTATATAGAGTAGCACGATTTGATGAAAAAAGCAAAGTGCATATTTTCTGATAAAAATTGCAATTTAAGCCTCAGGTGCTGTGTGTGTAGCTGCACACTTCAACCAAAACATTTAATTATATATCAATATAATACTACTGATAATATTACTAAATATATTTATTAATACTTTAAATAAGAAATATTACCATTGTAATATTTACTAACTTTAAAATTACAATGCTAATATTTATAGTTGTTTTAATTTCTTAGTTTTCAAACATTACAGTACATCAAGCTCTATTTTGGAAGAGACTGCAGGGAGCCCTTAAATCGTCTCTTTTTGTTTACAAGAGTCAGTTAATAAGTGCTTTTCATTAGAAAAAATAATTTAATCAAGTAACAGAAGATGGTTGGAGCATGTTGCATTTTGAAATTCATGTTATAAGTGACCTAAAATCAGAGCATTTGAGTTTGTGACATTTAGTCATTTAGCAGATGCTTTTATTCAAATCAGCTTATAAATGTGGACAATAGATTTACTATTTACTGTGAATTGCGCCACTCTGAAAACAGAGATGAGATTGCACGTAAATTAACACACTCTCACGCTTCACTCTGAAACATGTAGATTATATATAATTATACAAAACATGCAAATTATATATATAATTGATTTTTTGTATTAATTTTTTTGTTCATAAAAAACAGAAAAACCGTTTTGATTTGACAATTGTACTAAGCTGTGATTTTAGTTTTGTTTCGATTAATTATGCAGTCCTACAATATAATGCAATGTAGTTCTGCCTCGTTTAAATGATTGTAAGGTTTCTGTGGGATAATGTGTGAATATGTCATTCACTTTGACGTACACTTGGATGTCTAGCATGATCCTCTTGTCTTCTTCAACATGGATCCCCCAGATGCAGTCCTGACCCTTATCATAGGCCTCAGGCCAATTTGGAGACAACACCACCCCAGCTGAATCTGTGATCTCCCCACTGCAAACCGCTGCAATGCAACCAGAGAGAGAGAGAAAGAGAGAGAGAATAAAAAAAACAAAAAAAACAAACCCATTTATAAACAAAATATGCTCAAACATCTTCACAATATAAAATAAATAAATAAAAATAAAAGTTTCATAAATTAAAATACAAATAAAATTAATATTATCAGTGTTATTTTTGTTGCTAAATAGTATGCAATTTTATTTGTGTTAATTCATTTAATTTTTATTTTAAGATAAAAAAATATTATAGATTTAGAGAGTTTTGTAATGTCATTTTTATTAGTTTTTTTATTTACATTTTTTTTAAAATTTGTTTTGTTTTTATTTCAGTTTTTAATACTTCAACTTTTAATACTTTCCCCCCCTGTTAGTCGTGAAGGCAGCGTGTTCTCAGCAAACAAAGCAAAACAAAAAGTAAAACAAAGCAAGAAAAAAGAAAACGAAACAAAAAAGCAAAGCAAAGCAAATAGGAAAACAAAGCAAGACAAAAGAAAAGAAAAGAAAACAAAACAAAACAAAAAAGCAAAGGAAAGCAAAAAGTAAAACAAAGCAAGACAAAAAACAAAACCAAAAAAGCAAAGCAAAGCAAAAAGTAAAACAAAGCAAGACAAAAGAAAACAAAACAAAAAAAGCAAAGCAAAGCAAAAAGTAAAACAAAGCAAAAAAACCTAAACAACAACAAAAAGTAAACAAAACAAAGAAACCTATAAACAAAGATGAAATAACTTAATAATAACAACATTGACGGTGATAAAAAAGCAACACATTTTTACATCTTTAAAAGTTCTGGCATTTTGTATCCAAATTTATTGCATAGGTGACCCCCAGCTCTGGAACAGAGGTCAAGCTCTGGATTAATCCAACTAGGGTATAAATGGAAAATTCTGGCAGGATTAATAAACAACTTGAGGCTTCCTGTTTTCATTTTTCCCTTTTTCACACCACTACACTGGCTTAGCTGCTTGTAAGCACATTTTCAAATGTAAAAGCTGTTGTCTTGACCCTCTGCTGGAGCCAGTACGATTAAATCCTTTCAATCCAAACTCTATTGTGAGGCTAGAGAAATGTACTTGAGCAACGGGTCAGATAAGATGGCACTGTGTGTGTGTGTAGGTGGGGGTGGAATCAGGGCTTTATGAGTGAGGTATTCTCTCACATTCCTCTGCTCTGTGCACCTGCTACTAGCCTCCGTGGCTTAATGCTTTTAGTGCTGCTTTAGGCGCGTGACTGTGGCTAAGAGTGTCTGAAACCCATCCAGGTGACACAGGATGCAGTGGATTACATAGAAAAGGCACTAAAAGGATATGAGGGGTTTGCACTGTACCTGCATATGCTGGCTGTAGAGCTCTTCAGCAGCTAACTAATGCATATTATGCACAGAAACATACAGATGTATAGCCTACACACATACCTTCATGTATGAACATAGAAGATAGAATTCAAGAATCAAATGTGTTATTTATGTGCATTTTAGGACATGCAAATGCAATGAGCTAGATTAATGTGTCTGGACACATGGCTAGTTGTTATGCTGTTTGTCTCAATAAATATTACAATTTTGACTTAATATTAATATATTATTAAATTATATTATATTAATATTAACCCATTATATATATATATATATATATATATATATATATACAAACACACTGTATATATGTATACACTTAAAAGTACATCATTTCATAAAATAAAATATCTTCCATGCTAATAGCACTTTTATGAATAAGGTGCATTTGATATTAAGAACATCTACATCTAAATAAAATATGATTAAATAAATAGAAATAAAATCTCTCTCTCTCTCTCTCTCTCTCTCTCTCTATATATATATATATACACAGTATATGATACTGATTTAATTGTATGCATCTTTTATTTATTTTATATTTTATTTGACCTTTATAATAATAATAATATTGTTGTTGTTGCTTTTATTAAATTAATCAATAATACAGTTATTAATCAAATATTATTGTTATATATTATTTTTATATATTATTATATAACACATTTTTCATTCAGAATTGTATGTGAAATGTGGTTGCAAACAGAATGGCAGGTTTTTGCAATTCATATTTAAATGCAATTCAAAAAGAAAGAAGAATTCAAATGAACTGAACTCAAGACTTGTTGACTTGACAAAATTTTGGTAAAATAAAGTTTCAAAAGCTGTGTTCAAAATTCCATTCCCAATTTGGCCCAACCCTGGCACATATGCATTCCCACGCACCTCTGCAGGCGGGCTCAGTCTCATTCCATTGAGGGTTGCTGGGATCCATGCACTCGATGATTACAGAGCCCTGCTCCAGGGTGTATCCGGGGTCACAGGTGAACTCCACGACCGTGCCCACAGCGTAGGTGCTGTCAGTGGTGGTGAAGTTGCCGTACTTGACGAATGGCTCGTAGCAGTGCCCCGCTGCAAAAGCTGAGAGGACACACCATAAATCACCTGCTCTGAGACGCACATCACAATCCAAATGCTATCACCAAGCATCTGATTTCAGAGGAGACTAAAACTCACAGACAACCAGTCGACTTGGCTCAGCCTTTAACCGCTTCACAAAATAATTTGGTCCGAAAGGCCGAGGACAGCGCAGAATCTAAATTTCAAAGCATTTTAAAAGGGGCAGCCTAAAAGAATTTGTCTGCGAAAGAAATGCGCAACGTTTTACTTTCCCACCAATCATAATCTTCCTGGAGACAAACCCAAGGTTTCGGGTTGCCCTTGGAAGGAGATTGTTAGTTAATCATCCTTAGCCAGACTTGCAAGGCCACTTACTGGCGTGAAAGGAAGAGAGACGGCCCAACAACGTGAAAAAATGTGAAACGTGAATGAACAAAGTCACTTAGGGAAACAACAAACTGTCACGCCTGGCTGAACCGTTATTGGTTGTTGTGCTCGTCTGAGAATGTAGAATAGAGATTAGAGTGAGAGGAGGAGACTTAAGATGAGGATGTTCAGAATATGGATAAACAGTGGCTTTGATATCCCTCCGGGTCCGGCCTCATTCAAGCGTGAGCTTGATTAGACTACCCACGTTCAGCTTTACGTTCAGCCTCGCTCTCTGTTTAATAAACACAGGCGATTCTGCCAATTACAGCAAACTGTTTTCACCCCCTTCCCCAGACACATTTGCATTATTCATCTTTGGCTTTATCTGGCTCCGTTCTCTAAAAGAAGTAGAAATGAGTCATTTTAATCATCAGTTGATTCTTGCTTTCTTATAAGCATAGGAACAGTCATTATGTAAGATGGTTTCAACATGAAAGTCAGATTTATATGGAAATAAGAATAATATGTTCCAGACGGTACCTAATTTCTGTGCATTTTATGTTATTGCTATGAGTAAAGTCCCAATAGGAAGGAGAAAACATAGATAAAATCTCTTTAATGTCTCAGTTATTTCTTCATTGTTGTTCAGAAAAAATTTTTTTCAAAGAGATTTCAAACAATATCTCAAACTTTCGCTCAATGTTTAAAGACACAAAAGTTATGTATTTAAATAAGAAGTCAAACATCTCTCATCAATTTTTTTTTTCAAAACTAAATTACAATAAGGACAAAAAGTACTAATGCTAAAGCTTTTTTCATTGAATTTTGATTGATTTTACGTAATTTTATTTTTTAAAAGCGGCAATTTTAACTAAATTGTGACAAAAGTCTGAAATATTATGTTCATAATTATTATGGATACACTTTTCAAATAACTGTTTAACAAGAGAAATGAAGACTTTTAACCAGTAAGCATACATTACATTGACCAAAAGTAAAAAAATAAATAAATAAAAAAAATATATATATATATATATTTTTAAATAAATGCTGTTTTTCTGAACTTCTGAAATCCTGAAAATTGTGGACATATCACATATAAGAAAGATTTCTGAAAGATCATGTGACACTAAAGACTGGAGTAAAATTCAGCTTTGCATCACAGGCAGGGGCGTCGTAGTTGGGAAAATTGAATTTCCTTTAAATATAATTTTAATATCACAATAAATATTGTTAACTAATGTAAATTCTAATTTTTTGGAGCATTTGCATCAGTTGATTGATGTATTAAATGGTGTCGTAGGTAGTTGTGAACCTCGAGCTTACAGGGGGCCATGGCCAATGCTTGTGCATAGGGCCCAGAATCTAATGCTACGCCCCTGATCACAGGTATAAATTAGACTTTAAATATCTTAAAATAGAAAATATTTATTATAAATGGTATTATTTCATTGTTGTAGTTTTACTGTATATCTGATCAAATAAATGCATTTAAAAAAGGATGAAAGAGAAATTTCAGTTATAAATGTTTCTCTGTGCCAAACTGATTGTGATAAAAAAACATGGTCATTTGACTGGAGGAGAAATTAATCTTGGTATTTATGGTAAAAAATTATGGTTATCTGAAAATCATTTGTTTAAGCAAATATGTACAAATAAAACTATTTATGCAACTGCAATTACTACATAGATTTACATGACTATGGTTTAAAAGGCCTTCAGAGGACGGAGTATTCCTCAAGTGGCCTTTCAGAAAGCACAGAGTTCCAGATCAATGCTTTTGCTAGTCTACTGAAATTGATAAAAACAGATCCATTTTGTTTATAATGGCAGAAAAAGGAGAATGGCACTTCAATCAGAAAGACTATTAAAACCCGAGCAACCTGGCTGGTGTGAAATTTAGAGTAGCATCTGGAAGACAAGCAAAATTGTTACAGGTTGCCGTGAAGGCACATTAGTATATTGTAGATAGCATAATCGGATTTTGGCATGGTAAATGAGATTAGATTGATCTCGCCGGATAATGACTGTGAGGTCCTGAGGTGTGCCTGACATCCCTGTGAACAAATGCAACTGCACATGTTCGACTGACCTGTCAGAGGGAATAGGAATGCAATTTCTGTACAAAAAAAAAAGGCTCTGCGTTTCCAGTTAAAACTCATTTTAATGACCTTGTCGGGTTGCATTTGCCCGCTTCATTCGATTTCCATTTGATTTAATCTGAATAAATCTCATTTGAGCCAGGAATCTAAAGAGTGTTTAGCAAGGCACATGGGAGAACAGATCTTTGGTGTGAATCGAAGCAACAAGGGGAATGCGCCGGAAGGTACACGCTTTGTCTCCATCACAGCCCTTAGGCTCTATAGAGGACACGTGTTCTTCAAACAACATTTGAACTTGGTAACCGTCGCCCGGCTCAGAGATAAACCAGCGGAGGACGGTTTAGAAAAGATGCTGGCTGCTATCAAGTCCTCATTATTACGACATCCTGTTAAGCTGGAATCCAACTATTTTCGCTTTCAAAAATACCTTTCAGACATACTGTGTTTGTTTACATAAGGGTTAGTTCACCCCAAAATGGAAATTCTGTCATTAATTGCTCACCCACATGTCCTTCCGAACCCATTCATTTATCTTCGGAACACAAATCAAGATATTTTTGATGAACTCCAAGAGATTTCTGACCCTGCATAGACAGCAATGCAACTACAACTTTCAAGGCCCAGAAAAGTAGCAAGGACATTGTTAAAATAGTCCATGTGGTTCAAACTCGTGAAGAACAACACACAAAAGAGAAGTAATTGTCAAATAAAGTTTTCTCTGCGAACAATAAGTATCCGCGTACACTGTAAAAAATGGCCGTGAATATAACTGTAAAAAAACAGTGAAAATGCTACGGTAAAAACCTGTTAAATGGTTAATGGTAAGTTCCTGTTAAATTTACAGGGAATTCCCTGCATTGCATTTTACATTTTGTTTGAATTTGATGTTTTTTCTTTGAAATAACTATGTTTCTTTTTAGTTTTTTTGTATCAGTTATGTTTATTAGGGTTGTATGTTACATGTTGTTAAATGAATGTTTATTGCCCATTTTACTTTAATAATTCTTGTGTGAATGACACTGAGCACCTTACTATTTAAAAGCTTCTTGTGATGAGCTTTAGTTCATCATATCACTTTCTCATAACCACCTGCATTTGGTAGTTATCAGTCTATTTCAAAGGAAAAAAATTGATTTCGCTATTTTAACAGTTTGGTATATTAACATTATATCAAATATTACGATTTCTAATTAGAAATTATGGTATTTAACTGTAAACTTAAAATAAAACCATAAAACTATTGACAAGAAAAAAAAATTGATATTATATTTTTACCATTATTTAACGTTAGAATTTCAGCAACCCCAGCTGCTGGTATATTACCGTAAAAAAATTTTATATTTTTTTTACAGTGTAGCTTCCTAATATTACTGTCGAACCACTAATGTCACATGGACTATTTTAATAATGTATTTACTACCTTTTTGGTTCTTGAATATGTCAGTTGCATTGCTGTCTATGAAGGGACAGAAAGCTCTCGGATTTCATAAAAAACTGTTTTGGGGGAACTGTCCCTTTAACGTTAATGAACGTGTATGTGTTTTACTAATTGGTCAGTGAAGGAGATATATTTGCGAAATATTTCCTAAAAAAGCTCTTTTGAAATACACGGATTTCTTTTGGGATTGGTCATCATAGCACAATTTTGTTTGAATACTTAAAATGTAGATGTACATAAACATATTGATTCGACTGCAACATTTAGGATTCATAAAAACAGAAACGTATTAAACTCTGATTCTGATTGCTTAAAAATTGAGCTGTAAATTCTTGTCCATACCTTCATATCTGATGGCTACTCCGGTGTTGGTACCGAAACCATCCGTCGTAAACTCCACAAAGAGATGCCTGGCGGAACTAACGATTCCCTCGTTGGGAAGGTATTCCACCTCGTACGAGTCATACAAAATTGGTGAATCGATGTGGTTGCCGTTTTTAATCAGAAACCTGCAGACATAAGGGTTTAGTTTGGTTCAAAACAAGAGATCTCCCAACAGTATCTGTTTGGCAGCAGATGTAACGTTCCCCTGATTTCTAGTACTGTCTTTTGGCAGTTTGCATAATAATTGCCTGATATGATTTTGAATAGCTGAGCAGCAAGTGACCTCATTAAAAGTCCATTTGTTAGCAAAGCCTGCAGAAAAAACGGATACTGCTAATAAAAATAACTTAATCTATCTCCTGAGGCCCCGGAGTGGGCTCTAATCGCTCTCTGTGCGCCAGCACAAGGGGATTTGATTATTCTAAATTATTTTAAAGGAGAGCAGGTGTCTGATCTCAGAAACTTTCATCCACTTTCTCTCACGCGCTCACAGCTGTTCCTATCATGCCTCGCTCTCGACGTAGCAGATAATGCCCTGAAGAGCAGCGTCACATTTGGAGTGTGACGGCACTGTGAAGAGACACTTGGAGCTTCTCCAACTGTCTCTTTGAACATCAGATGACTAATTAGTGTATAATAGCAGAGCCCTGAGTGAGTTGACTGAGACGGACCTGTCATCGTCTTCCGCGAGGGCCACCTTCTCGAAGTGCACATGCAGCCGTTGACCCTCAGGGGCCTCCAGCACCCAGTGACAGGTCAGATTGTTGCTGTAGTTGCCAGGGAAACCAGGGGACACAATGCGGTCGAGAGTTGCGTTCTTAACCATTCCACCGCAGGCCACTGTTCAAAGTACAAATGGAAGCAGACGGATGACATTGAGATTAAAAAAATTGAGAGCTAGAGGTTGAGGAAGCACCAAGCGCACTAGGATAATAATGCATTTTCATAGTCCACGACTGTAATGACTAGACCTGCAATGTAGAAATAACAGTAAGATGGCATTATATGTGAAGGCACAATGCTATTTTACACATCAAGGAGACTTTCAGACAATCCCTTACCTTCTGTATAGCGGGTGAAGACCAGTATATGATATGAATAGCATCGAAATGGCGAAAAATATCTGGATGATCTTCTACTTTGATGGCATTTAATTAACATTTATCATCCCATAAAGTCATGGGAAACCATTCAGAATGACACTAAAACAACACTAGTGATGCTATAAGTCATATGACAATAAATAAATTAAAATGTTTTGAAGTTATAAATAAAATAAAGATTAAAAACATTCAAACACATTTTTGTTTACAATTTGACATTTAATTATTATTATTATTTATTTACATTTTTTTCACAGTTGCAAATTTTATTCAGTATGCAATTTTGGACAAACCTAGTGTACAGAAGTATAAAAGAATATAGAGGTGCTTTGCATTCGTTTTGGTTTCAAAACTTTCAAAATGTCATAGAAAATGTCTTAGAATAAGTAAAAAGTTCAATTTTTGTGTACAAGTTCATTATGAATCATTATTTTTTAAGTTTGATTTTAAGTCTGATTAAGTGTCAATATTGTTTTTAAGTTTTAGTACAGTAAGTTTCAGTAATATATTCATAAAATAATAAAATTATAAAAAGTTCAAATTACCTGTCATTTTAATAGAATTACTGACCTTGAGGGTCAATAAAGCAGTTTTATGTAAATGAATGAATTAATGAATAAATAAATAAATATTATTTATTTGAAGTATTTCAGCTGTTTTCCATCACTATGAAATCGGGATTCAGTTGTGTCACCCTAAAACCTAAGCCCCACAAAAAAAATGCATTTTAATTCAGAATTTAAAAACATGCTTATCATAAAATAGGTGCATCTGAGTCATATTGGGCATGATTTGCCTTTTAATTAATGTATTTCTTTATAAATTAATAGATGCAGACAAAAATAGCCACGTTATTAACTCAAGAACCTTTAGACCACAACGACTTAAACAGAGAAGGACAGCAATAACAAACAGTTTTTCTTAAAGGCAATGAAGAGAGAGAGAGCTTGGAGGATGAGGATACCTTCTGAGCTTGACGGCTGAAGGTCAGTCAGGCGCACAGAACATAATTAAAGTGGACCCAAAGCCCTGCTCCCTGGCAGCCTGCCCATGCTGATCAGTAATCAGACTCTGACAGTCTGGTCTGGCCCTGCATCAGCATGGCAGGGGCACACTTCTAAAACGGCACGTTTATGCTATTTCACCCGGAATCAATGGCGAGAACGAAAAACCCCAAGTCTTGTAGGCCGTGTCTGGCAGCCGCAGGCTAACCAAACCACCTCACGCTACAGCCGTGCCTCCGAAGCACTAAACAAGATCCTTCATCAAAACAGCCCTCCTTCAGGGAGTCCGGCCTTGTTTGCAATCGGAGATGTTGTTCTGTTTGTCATGCAATAGGGAAGAGTTCCCCCGGCTCTGGGATTCAGCTCTCTGAAGAGATCGAGGAGCGAAAAAGTCTTTATTTATGCAAAGGAGGCCGGCCTGTCAATCACGTTGTCACACCGGGCTGCCTTGAGGGGGTACGGTTGTTAATATTCACTGCCTTGTAGCACAAACACTTCTGTTACCACCATACCAGCCAAAATCAATGATCAAGCTCCAATTAACTTAAAAGGAAAAGGGAGCAACCGCACCGGGAGTTTCTCCCCTGTCAAGTTAAATCACACCTGCGTGGACTAAATATTTACACAGACATGAGGTTTGTTTTTTGAGCCCAAACTATAGGGGCTGCGTCTAAATGACACAATGACTTGTGGGTGTATGTTTATGGTGAGACTGAGAAAAAAAACCCAGAGGATAATTGCTAGTGAGTGAGGGTGGCTTCACAATGATGCAAATCAGCAAGTGTGAGAAGGCTGTGTTTATGATCGGCAGGGAAAACCAAACATTTTCTGCACCTTGCGTCTGTATGCAAATGAAATAAGGTTCATTAAAAGCAGAAGCTGCTACTTCATAGATTTTTCTGTACTTGCTTTAATGCTGCTTACTAGTGCTGCTGCTTCATAATTAAATTTCTCAGGGGCAGAGATCAAATACTGCAGATTTGGTAATTAACTGTCATTTAGCTGATGCTTTTGTTACAGAGCCCTCAATACAGGGACAATCCCTTTGGAGTAACCTGCAATTAAGAGACTAGCTGGTAAAAAGGGTGCATGTGACATGTGAGTTAGTCTCTACTTTAAGTTTACCGCCACCTGGATGCAACTTGAACCTTTTATATTAGGAGCCCAGACCCATTACTGTCAGGCTAAAGGAACCATTTGGGTTCAATACAAGTGAAGCTCAATAGAACGCATTTGGGGAATAATATTAATTAGCATAGAAAACAATTTTAATGACTCCTTAAGTGAAAAAAGCAAATATCTTGGCTCTTAATGGAGGTAAATGATGATGGTTTAAAGGCTATTTTTAAGTTAAAGCACTTTGGTTCTTCACATTAATTATTTTAGAAAACATATAATTTAAGCTGCAAAGTTGTCTAAACTGTCATTTTGCAACTACTGGTCTAGCAATTAGTGACTATAGTGTAATCCAGGTAAAAACATAGTAGACATGTTTTTTCATTAGTCTGTTTACGTGGATAGTTGTATTAGGTGGATAATGTATGTCGGCCACAGAAAGGAGTCAAATGTCATTCTGCTGATGCAGGATGCTCCATCTTAAAACCAGTAAGTTGTCACCTCCTTTCTTGGTATCTTCGCACAAACACTGTGCAAAAATGAGCAGGGATTAGTGTTTTTTATGGCAACAACTGGATATATCTATAAAAAGACTATATAGTGATTTTATAATAGTAGCTTCATAAGAGCATACTTTAAAGTGATAGTTCACCCAAAAATGAAAATTCTGTCATTGATAACCCTCATGCCGTTCCAAACCTGTACAACCTCCGTTCATCTTCAAAACACAAATTAGATATTTTTGATGAAATGTGATAGCTTTTTTACCCTGCACAGACAGCAACACAACTGACACATTCACTGACACATTGTTAAAATAGTTCTTTGACATCAGTGGTAAAACCTTCATTTTTATGCATTAAGCCGTTACTTTTGTTTTCTCTGCACATAAAAAGTATTATTGTGGCTTCATAGAATTATGGTTGAACCACTGACAGCACATAGGCTGATCTTTGTGGGCCTTGAACATGGTAGTTGCGTAGCTGTGCATTGCATTTGTTGCATTGCTACCCAGATATGGAGGGTCAGAAAGCTTTTAGTTGGAGTTTGCGTTCCAAAGATGAATGAAAGTCTTACAGGTTTTGAAAAGACATGAGGTTAAGTAGTTAATAGCAGAATTTTCATTTTGGGGTGAACTATCCTATGTAAGTGACTAATAAATAAGCGTTGTGGCAACGAACAGTGATTTGCACTGGTGCTGTTAACTTCTAGTAAGTGCCACCATGAACATTTTTTGAGGGGGGTTTTGAATGAATGCATGAAATATCTGTAACTCACCAAGACAGCGGGGCGCTTTGCCGCTCCAGTAGGGTGTGGTGGCATTGCGACACGTGAGGGTGGAGGGACCCTGGAGTTGGTATCCATTGAAGCAGTAGAAATAGGCCTCTCCCCCTGCATGCAGACTCGTGACAGACACGTCCCCATATGCTGGTCTATCAGGGAAGTTGCAACTCAACACAAATGCTGTAATGGAGAGCAAATGAATAACTGATTAGGCGAATGATTAAAACTGCAGCATGCCACACCACACTTATTTAAATGAGCGTCTGAAGCTGCTCTAAAACTATCATTAGACTGAGACTAAGGTCTGTGGGGAGTATGAATATTGCATTACAGTGACTCCCACTTATTTCAAGAAGACTTATTATCTTAACAAACTCCATCTGTCTTTCTTTCTCTCAGTTTAATATGGTCTCCGAGGGTCTGTCCCCAATGCATGTCCTCTCTCCATGTCCTCCAGACCGCAGCCGACCTTTTCTGTGTGAAAGGGACATCCCGAAGATGACAAATAAACCCGAACCCTGAACACTGTCTGTTTTCACAGCCAGAATGGGCCTGCTGGGATGCGTGGAGACAATCATTAGCTGCCTAAGATGATAGATTAGACTCACATTTGGTCTAATGGTCGCAATAGAGCAAAACCTTCTCTACCTCTGAGACTAACAAAGATTCTTCATCATTTTTAACTGGACACAGCAAAATATGGTCCACATTGCAACTTATTCTGGCCCACTTAAACAAGCCATCTGAATTAGACCAATGGCAACTCATTTAATTTTGATTTTTATAAATGATGCTCCAATAATAAGTCCCCATTGATAATATTAGTTACAAGTCTGGTCCAAATAAAACTTTCCCAATGGTCTCTTACATAATCTTGGTCTTCTGGATAGGGCTATAAATTGAGGCTTTATTGACTATTGTCTTGCTTGGCTCTTGGCATTAAACCAGACTGTCAATACTTTCTCAAGCAATGTCCACAATAGCCTTTTCACCATTTATCGCTGCTGGCTTGCGGGTCTTCTTTCACCCTTTCAAAGCACCTGAAGACAGGTCTTGGGCTGTTATTTATTAAACATTTGCAAGCTACAGCAGTGCAGGAATTTTCTATTTTACCTTCCTTCTATGAAAATCAACAAGCCCCGACGCAGTGAATACTAAAGGCATAAAAGACAGATATTTTTCTCTTTGAAATGAAAGAGGTCAAAATTCAAGACCTGAGAGAATTCAATTGCTAGTCTTGTGCGGAACAGTGTCTGCATACGAAGGAGGCTTTGATAAGCAAGTGACCGTCTTTTCTTTCATCACAGAAGCTCCGCACAGCCTCCGCAGGAGTCCTCGCAAGGTGGCAAATCCAGGTTAGACCGCAAGTGCCCATTGAGCTAAGAACTGCTTTCCCGACACCATTTTTCATCTCCTCCTACCCATCCTCCTTGGAGAATGTTTTTGCAATTTATGACAGAAATTTCAGGGCTCATTTCTCCCTGTCTCGATGTGGCAGCCGTATTGTTTGCTGTTGAAATTCTGAGCGGTGTGTGGGTGTTGATTTTGTCACCAATGACAAGACTGAGCCCGGGACCAGAAAATTTGCACAGGGGTGATAAATTATAACCTGTGACCTGGTCATTTCTGCTCTCGAAAACAACAACAACAAACAAAGACAAAAACAACAAAACTAAAATACAATGATTTCATCAAACATTATCTGAGCCAGTTTCCACAATGAAAAAAAAAGTAATAAAATTAAATAAAATTATTTATTTATATATTATTGTATTTTCAATTAATTGTCAAAAAATAAATTAAATTAATTATTGAGGTTATTATGACTTTTTTTCCATCTCACAATTTTTACTTTTTTTCTGAGAATTCTGAGAAAACAAATCTGAATTGTGAGATATAAACTCAGAAATTCTGACTGATCTCAAAATATAGAACTTTATTAGAAGTGTGAACTCAAAACTGTGAGACTTGTGAGAGTAAAAGGATAAAAATAGTAACTTTTTTTCATGCCGTCACAGAAACAAGCTTTTGTTACATATAGATACAAATACAAATGACACATTTAATGAAATGAATAATTTTGAAAATGGATATAATAACTAAATAATTAAAATAATTAAATGTGCATGCATTTTTGCATTTTTGGACCCCAAAATATCTGTGATGAACAATTTTCAAGCAGGTAGACTACAGTGATCTGGCATACTTTACCTACTGAATAAAGCACAATAAAGCCTACTTGAGGTATTTTTTTGTTCAGAAATAAATTGAAATACTTGGACACAGTCCTATTTCATAGATTTCAGATGTCTGGTTAAACATGATTGTGAGAGGTTAGTCAAAAAAACACTGTTTTTGCAAATTCTAGCCAAAGTCTTTAGACTTTTAGACTTGACACTTCTGCAAGCCAAGCAAGCAAAGAGCTCTCAAAGGGCTAGTCTCTAACGGCTAACATGAGCCCTTCAATTACAGCTGTAAATAACAGGTAAAAATGTCAAGTTGTATTACACATGATCGAGACGTTATCCCTTCCCAAAAGAAATGTTATCTCACATTAGAGGCCACAGAAGCGAGTCAGCTCAAAAATATTACAGCAATTTTTCAGTTGTCAGGCATTAATTAAACCGTGCTATAGAGTGCCCTGCAGTATTGCTGAGATTATCCGTATCTGATCCTGAACCAACAGCAAAAGTGAATCATCGCCATGTTTCATGTGAGAATCACTCTCGCGCTGGTCTCTGATCCTGCGGTGCTGTTTAGAGAGGTAGAGGGTCCTGTCAAATAGAATTAATGTTTTTGTTTAAGTTTTTTTCCCCTCTGCTAGCTCAGGTTGGATTCCTGTGTCTAAGAAAGCCACAGTTTGATAAATCACTGCAATTCTTTTTCCTCACTGAGCAGAGAGGAGCTGCGTAATGGGGTGGTGCACCTCAGCAACAATATAGGAGCCAGTAAGCGAGGGTTACACAGAACTGACATCCACACCCCTGAAGAGCTTTTTTGTGCCACACGTGATGTCGAGATTCTGCGGTGCCCACAAAAATAATCTGACACTAAGCAGAAAACTATAGTTCAGTTGCAAACTGTCGCAGATGAGCACACACAGTCTACAAAGCTTGGTTGATTATAACGGTATTTTGTTTTGATCCATGTTGATGCTCCAATGGTTTAAGATGTAAACACTATGCAACTGTAGTTTGTTTATGGTTGCCAAGAAATTTTGGGAAATGGATGCAGAGTTTAACTGATAAAAAAAATTAAAAGGGCAGTACAGAAAGAATTAGCCCAAGCAACAAAAACAAGGTAAAGGGCATTTCAAAAAATACATTTAATAGTATACAATATACAGTATATACATTTATATACGACATATAAACCTATCTTTTTTTAATTCAATTAAGCAGTGTAGCCTCATTCACAAATCTCTATCAATTCAGTTTTTTTTTTTTTTTTTTTTACAAAATCTCCAGTGTAGTCTGATTCTTTGAAAAATGTATTTTTATTATATTGTTTCTTTTTAGTGAACGAAAACATACTGCAACAACAGATTCATGACTCTTCTTTTTTAAATAATTTAAAAACTCAATCAGGGCAGTCTGATTCACGAACAAATGATTCATGCAATCATTGAAATATTTTCAACGAAACAAAAACAAATAGGGTAATCGGTGTATTCCGATTCGCAAACAAATGACTCTTTTTAAACATTTCTTGGTAAAACATGTGGTGCAACCAGTGCAATACACCAATGCAGTGCACTAAGTAAGAAGGTTCCTGTATAATTCACAGCATTAGCTGACAGAAAATTACTGTACTTTGAAATGCATGCAGAATGAACCAAATAAGCCCTGCTCTCTGGTCTGTGATGTTTTAAAAGTTGAGCTGCAGAGGCAATTAAAAAATACCCTAATTCCAACCCAGTGCTTGGTGTATATTTCAGCATTTGATGAGAGTTTTGCATCCCCTCTCTCTCTCTCTCTCTCTCTCTAGCCTTAAAGCAGAGCATCACCAGTAATTATGTCCTGCTCATGAGTTCTGCACTGACTTCTACCCTCTTCCACTGGTGCACATGCATAAAAGCATGTGGAGAGGGTATCTGCCCCTGATGACTGTCTAATCTCAACGCTGAGAATGGGAGCTTTCCGCTCACCGACTCAATGAGCCGGCACATGGGGAGGGGGGGGCCTTCACTCCCTCAGCCATCTATTTTATTTATGGTTTATTAGCGCTGTTTCAGCACAGTGGGGCCCGTGCGCCAGCACCGCCGGGTTGTTATAGCATTATTACCCCTCTGCTTCCATTTCAATTAGACTAATACTGAGGGGGCACCGGAGGCTGGCTTTATGTGGAGTCGTCCGGTCGACACTAAATCACACACTCGCAAGTTGCCTCGTGGCTTCATAGGCCATAAAGACTGAGTGTTGTAATGCAGCCTGAAGATGACTGTGTGGGAACTGGCATGCTGGAGATTAGCTGGCAACCGCTTAGACAGCAACAGATGCAGAGCTAATGTGCTTCATTAGGTGCCCTGAAGGAAGGCCCATGGGTGGATGAGGTGAGGGTGGGTTGATGCATGTCCGGTCACCGTGAAGAACCCCACGGTTTAGTTGGGTGGTTTTGCTTAAAGGCACAATTCACCCAAAAATATATATTTTGTTCATCTATTTTTGTCATTACAATGAAAATCAATGGGGACTAATCAACATGTTACCCTATTGACTTTAATTTTAAGCATTTATGGCTATCACTTTTTTTTTCGGTGAATTATAGCCTGATATATGACTACACCATACTTATTTTTTGGTGAAAGCACATAGTAGTTAAAGCCACTTAATATAAAGTGTGACCAAGCATATTTTGAACCTTCAGAAAAAATATATTTTTGTGTTTTTTGTTTAGAATCATACATACATCAGGCTTTTATGGTTAATATAGTATGATATAGTGAGTATGTAGAGCTCATATTTGAGGATTAAAGAACACCTCAGTTTTATTCAGAGCCTCAAAATGAGCAAAGATATGCAGTATGGTGCAGTTGCTGTTATTAATATTGCCAAAAATTAATGTAATTCTACTAGCTTGTAAAATAAATCAATGAAGACTACTGAGTTGTCACTCTGTATCACCCACTAATATAGCTTTGTAAGAGGATTTTCAAATGCTTTTATTATTAAAGCTCTATCATTTTTATTATGGGCCATTATGCAATGCATGGCATGTATTGCAATGCAATGTAATGACTTTTGACAGATGAACAACTAAATGTCCCTCAAATACCTGATAAGAATCTGTTTCACAGTAAAAATAACTGGTTGAATTACTGGTTAAACATCAATCAGACAACTAAAGACATGTAGTACTGTAGATTGTGTACAACAGGGCTTTTATGTTGATACTCAGAGCACTCAGAACTTTGTGTATAATATAATACAGTGTGCTTTATAGGGTTAAGGACTTCTATTTTACATTGCACACCAGTCACAACCAACCGTTTGACTAGGAAAGTTATAAAATGTTGCATGTCTATGTGACTGAATTACATTATATACTGCAGTATCATCAAAGTAGGAATAGGTAAAGGAAGACCACACTGTCATCCACTTATAGGCACACACTGATAGATTTGTTTGCTCGGAATGCTTTACACGTATAAACAACTCAAACAGATTTCCATCTACACAAACCGTTTGCCCACTGGAACTCTCTGAAGGCTCTGAATATGAGTCAGGAACTTGACTTGGCGCATCTCAGGCTTCCAAACAAACACGCTCACCGCCTCTGGCTCAATGCATCTTCAGCTGTAAACACATAAAAGCCTTGAGCATATGCAATGTGCTCACGAAAACTCTCGTACATTCCGAGGGAAGGCCAATGTACTGTATAGGATGGAGAGTGAAGGTTTATTCCCAACCCTGATCAATGCACTCAATGGCTATTAGGTTGCCTATGGCAACAGAAACACAGAATCATCAATCTATAAGCACCATACAGGATGCTTTGTTTACATCTCTTCAAGCAAGAAAAATACAATTTATTTAGTTTTTCCTAGATGGATGGGTGGATTAGGGATGCTCATTTTAACCGTTTAACCGTTAACTGACCGATATGAATTTTGACTGATTAATACAATCAGTTAAACAGTTTTAAAGGTCATTTTATTTATTTATTTCAGTGTTTTACCTACTCATAGTCTATATAAAATTGTGTTTTATTGGCCACATTCACACAGCAGCAGAACACAGTTGTTGAGT
>JAUCMU010000046.1:8527669-8540928 GCA_032275025.1 Enteromius treurensis | reverse complement strand
GGACCAAATGTTATATTTCGTAGAGTCAAATTTTCTTCAATTTGAGTAAAATTTACTCGGGCAAATTTACTGTGAAGGCGTAACTCCATGATGAGAAGGCAGGATTCATTAGCCTGTCAACCTCTCAAAAGAGGCAGCTCATTACGTGGAAATTAATTAGCCATTCTCTCAGAGACGGTGTGTCCATCCATAATCAGATCTGTCTCGTCTTGCACGCCTGTCTAATGAAAATGTTTTCATTTTTTTTTTGCACCAGACAAGGTGAACTTAGGGATCAAACAGAATGTAATATGAAAGCGTCATCGTCTTCCAGAACAGAAAAATTCAATTAATTGAATGATCTATGACACCGTATAGACACAGAAGAGTTTTAATTGTTTAATTTTGTTTTACAGCTCACCTGTAACACGGTCAAGCTCACCCAGAGATCTATTAGAACCGGTTTAACTTTTAACTAAAGCTCTATAAACCACAAGGGCATAACTGAAATAAAATCCGGATGCAGCAAGCTTCATATCATTAGGGATTCAGGGCCTCAGCCCAATGCCGCACGAGCGGGCAGGGTCAGGAGGAAAGAGAGGTGTGTGAATGAGTCAAGGCAGGGCATGTCTAGACACATAAAAGTACCACATTCCCATCTATCATAGAAATCCAGTCTGTCAGCGTGCAACAGCATTTGCAGTGCCTCCATGAAGACCTTGCTGACAAATAAGGTCAAAGGACGACTTACAGCGTATAAGATTGTGTCATAAAATGCCTTGATTTAGACTTTATGGTCAAGCAGCAAATAATAAACTTTGACCATTTTTAGAGTACAGATCTCCCGAGGGGTTTGAGAGATATTGACCCAATGCTAGTGTGACATTGCCATTTACAACCAGCCTCAAGAAAAGCTCTTTAACTTTAACTAGATGTGACCAACAGTACTCAGACCTAAATGTATTTTCTGGCAGTTTGTCTTTAAAATCTGACACAAAATCTGAATTATATTTTATTGGAAAACCTCTTTGTCAGTAAGAGTGTAAGTTATAAATTCTAAATTTAAATGCTGCTCTTTTGAACTTTCTATTCACTGAAGAGTTGTAAAAAAATATAACACTGTTTACACAAAAATATTAGGCTAAACAAATGCTTTCAACATTAAGAAATGGAAGAAATGTTTCTTGAGCACCAAATGAGCTTTTAAGAATGAAGAATCATGTGACACTGCCAATTCTACTTTGCTATTAAATACATATTAAAAACATATTTTAACATACGCATCAAAACACGAGTTCAAGTTACAGTCAGGTCCTAAATTCACTTTTGAATAGCGAGTACAAAAAGCTAAATCTGTGAAATCCCAGTGAAAAATGTTGTTTCTCTTATTGTTTTGGATGTTTAAGGAATTTCTCTGTAATACAAGTTTAAAAGTGTCACAATAAAAAAACAAAAAAAAAAAAAACACAACGGTCAATGAATTTACTGAAGCCTTAAATAAATAAAAAGGATGTAAACTGGCTAACAATGCTTTTATTTTACATTTTATTTAAGTTTTTTTTTTACTTGCATGTTGTGCTTGGTGAGTGTGAATTTTAGTCGAATCAGAGTGCAATGAAAGCAACTGATGAAAAAAAAGGCGAGAAGTGGAGCCCTGCTCGGGCTGAGGATGTGTGTCAGTGGGTGAGAGCGTGTATCTCAGCAGGTGATCCCTCGCCCTGCAGGGTTAATCTCCTCTGGGAGGGGCGAGCGGCAGGGTGGAGGATATTACAGCAGCTTCCTCGGCCATCACCTCACACAGCAGCTCGCCATGCACGGCTAGGCTCAGCCCAGATCAGCCGACTTTATCACGGCTCAACTACACAACTGAGCTCTTACTGGAGGCAGGACTGAGATCCTCAGCTCATAATACCCTGCTAAAGCATTCGCCAAATCAGTTTACCTGCAACACATGCATACACATGCAGATGGACTTCCTCTGCAGTGTCGTATGAGGGTGACATCATCTGAAGCTTGTGGCATTTGAGCAGTGGTGCGGCAAAGAGGGCGATTACCTGTTGAAAGGCCATTCAGACCCCAACAGCCTCCATTTCTAACTCCACTCCATCAGTCTTGCCTTGTTTGTGTTTAACCTTTATCCAGACACAAAGGGGGGCAGCGAGGGTCCTTTCATTGTGATCTGAATTATTGAGAGGTCTAAATCTTTAATGTGCATGTCTCTGATGGAGGTTCCCATTTAGAGAATCTGTCATCCGTCAAACTGTACTGCCTGCTTGAACGTTTAGACAGGACTGGTGTGTAAGAAGTATAGTAGAAAATAGCGTTGCTATAGACACATGACAAGAGATCAAAGTCCAATGCACTATAAAAGAGTTTGATGTGTTTATACTCTAATGCTCACAACACAAAGCCTCGGAAAAAGCTAAGGCAATCAAATGGAGATACATGCTCATCCATGTAGAAACACAGCCAATTTTCTTTCTAGACATGTCCAACATCATCATGTAAAAAAAACAAAAGCTGAACTGATATTCGAACAAAAACATCCAAGCGTTCTTCCATTACAAGTAGTTTTCTGAAAGTGAGTTAAAAAGGAAAACTTAAATATAAAAGATGCTAACAGAACCTGAATCTGTGGATTATCATTTTACTCGGTACCTCAGTGAGGATAATTCTCTCTATAACCGGGCCGTAGGTTTGATTTCAACACCAGTAGGGAGTTTTATGCTTTCTTGTTTTATTCTATATAATAATATATTTTAATTACTATAGTTATGCACTTCTTTAAATCAAAAAGGCTTAAAATGTTTGCTGTATATTCATTCTATTAAAATTCACATGCAAAAAAAATTATATACATGTAGTTTGGTATTAATATTTGGCTTCAGTGACGTGTTGTTAACTATTTAAATATTTTGGTAACTGAAATCTGTTTTTAAAATAAAATGTTAAGAGAAGAAAGGAAACACTAAAACTTAAAAGACCAATCAAAAGGTATTGCTAATATAAAGTACTAATATTATTAAAACTAAAGCTTAAATATTATATATATGTATGCTAATAAATATTCAAATCAATATACATCCTCAGTCCATACCAAAATAATACTAAAATAACACTACTTCATTGATACTTGATGTCAAACCTATTAAAATATCTTGCTATATAAATATACATGAGTTTTGCCTGAAGGAAAAATGAATATGGTCAGGTTCTGATCACCATCTATCTTTATTATCCGATAAAGAGCAGCATGGACATTCTGTTAAACTATTTAATTTGTCATCTATGTACAGAAGAAAGTCACTCACACGGGATCGAAATGACAACAGGTTGATGAAATATAGTTATATATTTGATATAATTTTTGTTTATCCCTAAATCTACAGCCATACTGCACCATATATTTACACTACTGTAGATCCCTGCTGGATTCCTTTCCTTCCCTGCTTGCCATTATATCAATGTCAAGGCGAGTGTAAACCCAGTGGCAAAATGAGCTGCTCTTGCATGTGCACATCCACCCAACATAACAGCTGGAGAACATTAAATTGAACCGGAAACAGGGGGAGCAGGGCCTTCGGAGCCAAGTAATTGGAAGTTTTGTAAAGAAACAGAAAGCCTTTATGAAATATGTGCTGTCTGGCTGCTGCGGATGATTGCTGTAAGTCTAATAGAGGGAATGTACGGCTTCTTTTCTAAGAAAGCTGAACACCACTGATTACCCCCCGCACACTTATAAAGACGGAGAGAGAGAGACAGAAAGAGGGGGTGGAGTGTAAACGACTTTCTTATTCAAAAGGCATATTAAGGATGTGCAGAAAAAACTATATTACTCCACTGCAAACCCGCCACAGTTCATTAGCTCACAGAAACAAAAGAATTTGCCTGTATACAGTCATTTGTCATTTTATCGCACGGCGTAGCAATCGAGAAAGTGGGGCTGGAGCGGGGCAGGGCACATCAGCGCTCCATAACCTTTTCTGTTGTGCGGATCTCCCCTTGATGACTCTGTTAAAAAGACTATTAGCAGAGAATTATCCAAGTCATTCTCTGATGTAATTATGCGGCCTATTGACAGCAGCTGTCATTTTCAGGCTAACATGAGCATATTATGTTGACATGAGATAACAAGGAGTGTTTCCCCTTCAGTGCACAGAGACTCTCTCCTAATAGAAAGCAATGATTGAGAGCTCCCTACTCCCTGAGTCCTAATCGTTCGTGCCAATCTAATCAGTAAGTGTACACTCATAAACAGGTTTGTCTAGAGCGCTGGATCCGTGCCAGCCGGAGACATTGGCACAAGCGCAATTAGCAGGAAACAGATGAAGCAGATGTTTAGAGGTTGACACGTAGGACGGCTCACCTTGGTAACGCAGCAGCAAGGAGCTGGTCTGCAGCTGACGGCTGCGGAAGTGGATGGAGATTTGGTTGCTCCAGCTGCGTACCACCAGGCCTTTCAGTAAGATGGACTCGTTGGCCAGCACGGAAGGCTCCCGGCCGCCCAGGTCTTCAAATCTGACCACGTCACCCTCAGCCAGGCTCACATTCATCACCTTAATGTTATGAGAGATAAGAAGAAAGAAATTTCAATATTATTCTGGGACGGACATTACAGTAGACTCCATTGTCTTGCTATGACTAATTGCATATCTAGCATTTTAAATATCTACTGTAGTATTTTTAGTCAGTTAGTAGTAGTTCGTAAGTACAGTATTGTTAAGCCTAATCAGCCCAATCTTCATTGTCCGATAAAGAGCAACGTGAACATTCTGATAAACCTCTTTTTTTTTGTTCTACTGAAGAAAGATTACTATTTCTATATTATTGAATTTATTATTATTTATATATAAATATATATATATATATATATATATTTGTTGTTTTTGTTAACTTTTTCATGTTGTTTCATTAATTAAAAATATGAATTTAAAAAAATTAAAAGTTTTGCTTTGAGATGTTTCCCTGGCAAGTAACAGAAATAAAATGCTTCAGTTAAAGTTGAATTATGGCTTAAAAAGAAAAATACAAAAAGTAAAGTATAAAAAAAACAAAAAAAATAATATAAATCTACAAAAAAATGTCACCATCATCTTAAATGCACCAAAAATAATAATATTTTTCATGATTTGGAAATGCAGAAAAAATACCTACTGACTAACTTTTTTTTTTTTTTTTTTCTGCTGCGTCTTTTTTTATCTAATTTTAGACTGTTTCATTGGTACATAAGCATACTAAACTTAAAATAACATTAAAACAGAATTGTAGGTTTTACATCATATTATGCAATGTAATAGTGTCTCCTCCCGCTGTTTCAAACATGACTCTTGCAACCAGACGCACTTCTGTAATTTAATGGGGTCTCTAAATACTCTTGAGGTATGAGTGTTTAAACATGGAAAAGTTTGGACAATACACAAAACCAGAAGGACAGATTGACGTGTTTTGGGGTATGCAGAGATGGCAGTGGGGTGACACATTCTGCCACACTGACTGCACTCATAATGCTGCTGGCCTGTCTGTCTGCCAAGCTGCATGGTAATTGCACCACGGGCAATCTCCTGTCTACTGAAGCCAGCATGCATAGCCTCACCTGTCACTAATAGAAAGCCACAGCCGCCCATTAGTTCTCGTTCTGTCCCGTCTACCACTTTAGACAACACATGCAACAACTGCACGAGCCAATATCCAATACTGCAGCGTGGGTGGAAGTCGTGACATGGAGCGAAGTAAAATAGTGGGAGTCTGAGGAATAATTACAATCACGCAGAACAAAAAAAGTCAGACCTATTCAACTAGCGCTTTGTCGCGAAACCGAGCCATTGTTGCAGATCTGGGATCAGTTGGGATGTGCCCTTTGCGCTCCTCTCAGGTAATGAAAGCATCTTTAATCAGATGCAGGCAAATGAGTCTGACCTAAACAGGGACCTTGCCTAGACGCAGACGTGGCGACAGGTTAATGAGGCCTCGCACACATCGCCCTCAATCTAGACACCCGTAACTCCTCAGCACAAGAAGACACCTAAAACTCTCAGCTCAAATTAATGCCGCTGTCTGTAGTCAACCATCAGGAAAGTTTTACAAAAAGCACAACAATTTCAATTCGTCCACGGCGAACGATGAGGATTGAATTTAAATAGGGCTTGTGGAAACGCTCTCAGAGGCCCTGAGTGCTGTGAAGGCAACAGGTGACAACCTGATGATGTGTACTACAGAATAAATTCACGCTTAATAAAGCCAGAGCTGCAATGTGCTGAAGCAGTCTATAAAACAAAAGTGCATTACAAAGTAATCACATTACACTAAAAGCCTTCGGATAATAAAATGTTTCCAGAATATTGCTTGCCATAATCCAATTTGCGTTGGCACTGGGCCCGACCGTCTACCCCACGCATGTAATCCCTCGCATAAACACGACTGTCAGTCAGATGCAGACGTTGGCGTGTAAATGCGTAGTCGCTGTGTCATTCAGGGTCAGTGTTGATTAAAATGCTTGCAGCTTTTTACGCAGAGCACAACAGACAGGTTCAGAATAAAGGGAAATTACGTCAATTATCCCAGCGCTTCCAGCCTGCCCATATGTTATGAGTGAACAGGGGGATACAAGAAGCCTAGTGTTTTGCGTCCCAAATACAAAAAATACCTTAAAGGGCCAGTACATGGTGGCATGTTGACATGGTCAAGACGAACTGCTGCAGTTCAAACCGAGCTTCAGAAAGGGGAAGAATTTTAGAATGAGGAAGATTTAAGTGACTTTGAACGTGGCATGGTATTTCAGAAACTGCTGATCTTCTGCGATGGTCACACACAACCATCTCTAGGGTTACAAAGAATGATCCGAAAAAGAGAAAACATCCAGTGAGCGGCAGTCCTGGGGGTGAAAATGCCTCTCTGAATGCACAACATGTCGAACCTTGAGGCAGATGGGCTACAGCAGTAGAAGACCACACCAGGTACCACTCCTGTCAGCTAAGAACAGGAAACTGAGGCTACATTTCACACAGGCTCACCGAAATTGGATGATAGATGATTAGAAAAATGTTGCCTGGTCTGATGAGTCTCGATTTCTGCTGTGACATTTGGATGGTAGGGTCAGAATTTGGCGTCAACAACATGAAAGCATGGATCAGTCCTGCCTTGAATCAACGGTTCAGGCTGGTGGTGGTGGTGTAATGGTGTGGAGGACATTTTATTGGCACACTTTGGGCCCCTTAGTTGATCATCTTTGCAATGCCACAACCTACCTGAGTATTGTTGTTGACCATCCCTTTATGAGCACAGTGTACCCATCTTCTGATGGCTACTTCCAGCAAGATAATGCACCATGTCATAAAGTTTGAATCATCTCGGACTGGTTTCTTGAACATGACAATGAGTTCACTGTACTCAAATGGCCTCCACAGTCACCAGATCTCAATCCAATAGAGCACCTTTGGGATTTGGTGGAACAGGAGATTTGCATCATGCATGTGATAGTATGATAGCAGCAACTGCGTGATGCTATCATGTCAATGTGGACTAATATCTCTGAGGAATGTTTCCAGTACCTTGTTGAATCTAGGCCAAAAAGGATTAAGGCAGTTCTGAAGGCAAAAGATGGTCTAACCCAGTACTAGCAAGGTGTTCCTAATAAAGTGGCTGGTGAGTGTATATTTGGACAGAGACGCAATTGTTATTATTTTAGCTATTGACCCAAAAAAATCTACAAAAAAATCTAAAAAAAAATCTAAGTTACAGTGATTGACTCGAAAGCTGCTTCATAGACATGACAGGTTAGTCTTCAAAAAACAAAACAAATCCATTAGAGAGCAAGGACATTTGTAACCATATCAAAGGTTTGATAAATTCTAAGAAAAACAGAACACTGATGAGTTTGGCTAATTAAAAAGGCCTGAACGTCCACAGAGGACAACAGTGGTGGATGATCGGAGAATCCTCTCCAAGGTAAAGAAAACTCTTTCACAACATAGTACAAATGGACAATGACCCAAAGCTTACAGAAAAAGCAACTAAGACAAAAAGTGGATTATTCTGCAATGGCCAAGTTAGTCTCCTAATCTCAACCTGATTGAGCATGCATCACTTGTTGAAGATAAAACTAAATGCAGGGGGGAAAAAGAGCTGCAGTAAAGGTCTAGCAAAACAACACAAAGGGGGAGTCTCAGGTGATGTCCATGAGTTCTAGACTTGAGGCAGTGATTGTCTTAACTGAAAAGAATTTTCAAGCTAAATAGAAATGAACATTTTATTTATGATTATATTTATTTGTCTAATTATATTTGAACCCATAAAAATGGGGGTAAGGGTTATGGAAATGCTTAGCATAAATGAAAGCATTTTATGTTATAATTTTGTACAACACCTTGAATTAAAGTATAGTTTTTCAGTTTAAAACCTTATTTTGTATGCTCTTGCTTCCTCTCGTGGGTATCTTTATCTCATATTATACAAATCCCTCCAAAAATACATGCTTGTAATGATATAAGCTTCTTTAGTCCTACTTTCCACACATAACATGAGAGCCTTTAAAATTACATGGGCAAATTATGGGCTAAATGGATTCTTAAGAGGGTTCTCTAAGTACTAAGATGGACTAAGGTCTTGTCCTGTCACCTTCAGTGTCTAGCACTCGATGATGGACTCTATTTTTGGGTTCAAGCTGCACCACTTTAATCAAATTATTATTCTGTAAGTGAGCTCTAACAATTTCAGTGAGAAGCTATTTCCTCAACTTAAAAATTCAAGAATTGCGTGACATTTTCACATTGCAGTTTAGTTTTTGTATGGCAGTGTTTTCAAAAGATTGTTAAAGCCCTGTTTTGGTAGAAGCACCAGAAATCCTATTAGAAGAGAAGAATTCTTCTTCATTCCTGGCTTTTCCAGGATATCCCTTTAGGATTCCACAGAATCCACTGTCAATCCCAAAGTTTTATCGCAAATCAGGAGGTAACACAAGCTTTGAAGGGATAATCTAACCAGAAACAGACAGAATAACAGTTGTAGAGAAAAATATGACACGTGTCATCTAAGAAGAATATTATGAAAAAAAAAGTTGAAAAATATTTAAGAAAAAGCATAAGATCTGAATCCCACACCCCAATCCACAATGTAGTGTGGAAAGCTGCATCTATTTCACTACAGAAATAATAAATGAACATTAGGTATTTGGTAATGCACTCTATTCATCTTTTTGAATGTTCCTAATGGCACGAAACACACTGCATGAAATTCAAAAGGAAGCTCAATTTAATATCAATCAATCAATCAAGAGCTACTGTTCAGTGACTTTTGTAAGAGCAGAAGGAAGTCGTTGATGAACAGCAAACAGCATATTAAGGGAGAGAGAGAGACCAGCATACCTCTCTACACATGGTTAAAACCGCCTGAGCAAACGTGTTTGTGTGTCTCTATTTGTGGGTGTAAAGTTTCTGATTTGCACTGAATGTCTCATCAGTTCCTGGGTTACAGCTGCTGTTATGGCTATTAATCACATTATGCATGCCTAATGACGTAGAAATAACTCAAATCAAAGAAATGACCACTGTGGAGCTACTAACAAAATAACACCTCATTTACTTGTATTTATTCATGCAATTTCATCCCACAATCTGATGGCGAATCACAAGGGAGGCAGAGGAAATTGGACATCTTTCATCAACCAAAACAAAAAGTGCAGAACAAGGAAAAACATAAAGGAAAAGGTCTTTAAAAGTTGTTTTAAAAGTTTAAATGCATTCTAACTGTTTAACTTCATGTTTTACAAATATGATGTTCATGCCCAATATAGAAAATTGTACATTACTACTAACGTCACAACTAGTCTCAGCCTCAGACGTCACGCCCACGGGACGTTGGCTAAACGCCTGATGCATATGGTACACTTAACTGGAAACGCTTCAGCAGTGTCAAAGTCATCAAATGATTGGTTGAATTTTACAGGATTTCCGGGGGATGCGAGTGTCGCGTTTATTTTCGGTCCACCGGGAAACAAAGCGCAGACGTGTGATTGCAGAAAAAAAATAATGTTTTTTTTACATGAGTGACAATAAGCATTTATTAAGATCAGTTAAACGTTGGATTCTTAAAAGTATGCGATCCAATTTTACTAGTTGTGCATCCCCTCCTATCTATTATGGAAGATCAAGTGAAGTTACAGTACCTAACTGAGAAGTGAAATATCATCTGCGTTTCCTGGCAAACATGAAATAACAGACGCTGACATCGCAGCTGGACGATTCAGTATTGTGTTGGATTCTCCAGAATTGCTTGTGGGTGTTAAAAAGTGGAGAGATATGCTTCAAACAGATGTTTACCGCGAGCATCTCATCGGGATTTTCTATGATGAATGACTTGTTGCACGGCGTTCTGTTGTTGTGGGGGCATTTCCACGCCCCGAAACGTGACAGTGAACGAAACGAACTGTGATTGGTTGTTTGACATGTCGGTCAAACGGCATTATGGGTGGGCCTTGTCCAAAGAAATCGGCTATGAATTCCAGACCTTCAGCCATCAGTCTGAAGGTCTGGCTACACGAGACTACGTCTAACCTGGATGGGTTACCATAGTTAATCACACATCACATTAATAAAAGCAGGCTAAGCGATTATTGGAAGGCAATGTTGATATTTGAAATCACCAAAACAAACAAACTTGCCATTATCCAATTCTCATCTTACCCACTGATCAATATTCATATTTATATAGGCTAGATTAGTGAATTTGGCATTGGCAATGATGTCATCTAGTGACATTTAGCTACCAGTTTTAGCTAATTGCAGGCAATTGGCAATACTGGTTCTATGAAACAAAGTTACACAGTCTACACGAGAAAAACACTACAGAACACTATAGAAGTCATTATAATCAGTGATGCTGTCTACAGTGAACGTGAGCGGCACAACAAATCTCTGACAGAAAACTGGTGTTGCACTCTGTTTATGACTTGCTGACACAAATTTAAAATGATTTTGAATTTATTAACTTTATCATGTCCAGTGTAGGCCTTTTGATCCATGAGTTCTCTCCAGCACTGGAAAGCTGATACTATATTTACACTGGTCCTACTTTATGCCTTATCTTTCTCCAGACATATTTTTTTTTGTATTTTACCTTTTTGTTGCTCGGCTTGGCTCTCTCCTCAACATCATTGATAGACACGCCCCTTGCTGCTGATTGGCTACAAGATTGATCCGGTATTTGCCCCGGACTCATTTTTGAAAAATCGCTTTGAAGGAGATATCGGAAGTTCATTTTCCACATGTTTGTCTATAACATACTTTGGTTAAAATTCCTCAATGATAGTGTAAAACAACACTCAAACAACAGCTAGCTGGATGACAGAGTTTCAGACTCAGACCATAATAAAATCAACACTGTCTCACTCCAACTCGTCACATTTTGACGCTTGGTCAAAACACTATTGCGTTGCTTTTTGAAGCTCAAGGTATCCCTTTTTAGTCACTTTTCAATGCGAAGGGTCCTCCATTGTTTTAAATAGGAAACTCTTAGCAATATTTTTTTATTTTATCGTCATATTAAAAGAAATATTTTGTAAAAACAATGGCGTTATTGCATATATGTAGGGGTGTGATTTTTCAATGTAAACAGACAAAACTGTTTTATTTAAATGATATTATTTACACATTTATTAGCATATAACCCAACCCCTGCCCTATCTGATAATAAAACACAAGATAGCAGGCAGATACTACCACCATCATAATTTATTTGAAAGATAATAATATTCCAAGTCTTTTGAGGCAAAACGTTTGATTTGTGAGAGGAATAGATGCTGTCTCCGTCTTCCGTGTACTTCCTGTGCGCTGCTGCAGTCTGTGCGCGATTTCAAAGAATGTCGCTACAAGAATCCTTACATCAACATTGGTTGTGAAATGCCATTGGCTTTTGTGTGTCTCGTGATCAATTGGGTCCTGCTACCGGACGGGAGTATGTTTTCTGAATGAGATGACAGTGTGTGAACGGAGCCGGATCATTTTTAGTGATTAAAACCTTGTGTTTTACTCTCTTCTTCACAAAAAGACTTCAGAAAACTTGGAATGTGACACGACTTGCTGTTTGTAATGTATTTATACTGCTTGTTTGTGCAATACCTGTGACTGCATTTGCCTGTGTGTGTTTTATATTGTTCAGAGGTAGGAAGGTTTAGGGTAGGGGTGGTGTTTGGTGCTCCAATAAAAGTAAAAACATTATATAAGAAATGTATATATGCATGCAAACCATTACATTGAGTAAAACAACTGAAAGCAATGGAGGAACCTTCACATCGAAAAGGGACTAAAAAGGGGTACCTTGAGCTTCAAAAAGCAATGCAAAAAAGGTCTTGACCAAGCATGAAAATGTGTCTATTTGGAGTGAGACTGTGTTGATGAAATGTGACTAATTTTTATCCGATGTCCCCTCTCTACACTCCTCTCCTTTAGAAAGACAATAAAAAGCAGCACAGTCGCACCTAAAAATGTGAGACTTATCCGTTTAGTGCAGCAGAATGGATGCAAATTCATGAGGATTTTACAACCGTCCAGCCAGTAAAAAATGCAAGGTAAATGAAGCTGCCCAGCTGTGGGAACTTGAGAACAATTTGAAGGCACATTTACCTTAGCAAACACAATGGCCCGGTTTCACAGACAGGGCTTAGCCTAAACCAGGATTAGGCCACAGTTCAATTAGGACATTTAATTATTTTTTATATACATGCCATAGAAAAAGGCATTACTGGAGTGCATCTTACGACAAAACAAAGGCACTGACATGTTTTACGATCAGTCAGTGCAGGTTTCTTTTTGTTGAAACAGCTCAGATTTACATTTTAGTCTAGTACTAGGGTTAAGCCTTGTCTGTGAAACCGGGGGAATTTGTCTCTGAGCATCATTTTATTAATATTTTAGTATAAATATTGGGTTACACTTTATAATAACTACACGCTATGAATCATTAGTTAAGCATTAGTAAATAGTCAGTTCATCCTTTAAAAAGCATTGTTCCAACATTAATAGTCATTAGTAGGCAGTTTATAAATACAGCTATAAATGCCTTGTTCTTGGTTTATAAGCATATCTAAATGTACAAAGGAGATGGTCTGTTATCTTCCTAACAGAAAAAAATAAACAAACACAGAGGGATACAGAACTATTAATTTCAAGATGCAAAAAAATATAAAACCGTATAACTGTACACTTAGGTTTCTTTTTCATTTATCAAGTGTACAGTTGTCTTGAAAAAATATGTCTGTGTTCTGTATTCCTCTGTGTTGTGTTTGTTTA
>JAUCMU010000046.1:8502023-8527569 GCA_032275025.1 Enteromius treurensis | reverse complement strand
ACATCCGTTGTTATATATTCATATGTAGATGTTATAAATTGTCTTACGGTTGAATGTTAGTCACATGGTACTATATCATTTCGCGGAAGGATGAAAATGTTAATTTAAAACAAATATGCCAATAAAATGTTTAAAAAACATATTCATGTTCAGTTTTTTTTTCTTATGTGGCAAGTAGCCGTGTAATAAGAGGGATAATGTACAGACAGCCGGTAGTTATCGCGAAATAAGCCTGATCACACTGTCGGGGCTTATTTCTGCGATAACTACCGGCTGCTTGTACATTATTCCTTACATATTATGTAAACACATATGTATTATTATTTTATATCTGATTAATTTTTTGACAGCACTAAATGAAATACGATGTGAAAATATGAATGGGAAACGTATTTGATGTAAATAATCATAATCATTATTCTACATTAAAACTAATGCCAATATAGAATCATACAATTCAGATTGCATTCATACTCCAGTCTTCAGAAACTGATTTTCTTCTTCTGGTTCTTTTGATGAATTGAATGTTTGAAAGCATTTAAATAATAATAGCAAACAAAGTATATTTTACTTTATGTCTGACAAATGTTAATGTATGTAAAGGTTGGTGGGAGAAACTGCAGTGGAGAAAAGCGTGAATCAACATTTGTGACAAAATCAAGGCTTATATCTCACATACCTTGTAAGTTTCTGTGATTTTTTTTAGTTCTGCACCTCAGACAAGTTGTCAGGGACCAAAAGAGTGTTGCTGCATTAAACCAGACGCTCAGCATGGTTCTACACACCATGTGGATTAATGGAAATACAGTTGTCACTGCCTGATTTTTTGCAAATCTACAGTTGTATGTGGTATTGTCACTCCTGTAAACAACTGAAGCTAACGTGTGGAGTGGGATTTAGGATTCAGCAGAGGAGTGACAATTGTATTTAGCGGCAGCGTGTGTACATGGCCTAAGAGAGACATACTGATACTAGTCACTGTATCAGCACTCTGAGGGCAGGCGGATGGTTAATTAATCTGGAAATGCATGCTGTGTCACATTAACAGAGAATTAGCAGAAAACCCCTCCAGCTACGACTGAGTTTAAAAAAGGGTTCCTACTCTCCTGCCTTCCTGTGCTGCTCTGTATCTGATTTCCTGTTTACAGCAATAAAAAATTTGGAATAATTGAGGTGACACCTCATAAATAAACAAGCTTAATTTGCAGGTGATATGAGTCACCTTTTCAGATCTGAGTAAGAGAAACAAAGCAAAGAAAAGGACAGAGTCACAGCCGTGGTGTTGGTGTTCACAGGGTTCATATCCTGATTCTTTGCCACTATCCTAGCAAAAAAAAAAAACAAGGCTAAAAGACCATGTACAAACAAAACATAAAGTAAGAGATAAGATAAAGGGGTTGTGTGATGTCCATGTGCTCAGCTCTTTTAGTAGGCGTGCGTCCAGCAGAGCATCTTTAATCATCTCTGATGCCTCAAAGCTAATGAGAGAGCAGTTTTTTTCTTTCTGTCTCTGCCACACATGACCTCTTTCTGGTAAAGTGTAAATGCCTGATTCACAAATAAATACTAGACCGATACCAGGTCAACGACCATTCTTTGAAACAGTTGCCTCTTCCAGTCAGCCCCTACTGACTTCAACTTGTCTTTTGAAAAGACAATATCCTGAAAATACAATAATCAAAAGGCACAACTTTCATCAGCAGTAATATAGTGTAATAAGACACATGTAATACAATCATGTAATAATAATATAAATGTAAAGTTGTCCAAATGCTATCCTTAGCAATGCATATTAATAAACAAAAATGAAAGGTAGGGTATATGATTTTGCAGCCAATCAGAAGTAATGGGCGTGTCTATTCATGACATGGAGGAGACAGTGTTTAGTGAAAAGTCGAGCGGAGTGACAGAAAAATAAAAAGAGAAAGAGTAAAATGCGGAATGATAAGGCAAGAAGTATGACCCGTGTAAATGATGTATCGGAGAAAACTCAAGGAGGCGTGGAAGGCGTGCGATCGGACGCCAAGGATGTTTCGGTTTATCTTGATAGGTGAGTTACACTGGACGCGATAAAGCAACCATTGAAAATCATTTGAAATTCATGTAAGCATGTCATAAATAGAACGCGGCAGCAGTTTTCTGTCTGAGATTTGTCTCGTCGCTCAAGTGCCATGTAAGTTATCTGATTGTAATGTTTATAATCATTTTAATGACTTCTATAGTATTTTGTCACGCCACTCGCGTCCCGTATAGATGGCGTTAGATTGGTACTGCTTTGTTTCACAGAACTCGATGACTGGGTTGCTCAAGCTACGTATGTGTGGGGCGGAGCTATCAAAGGTGCAAGACCCTTTTGGGGTAGGGCCATGCTTTTTTCGTTGATTTCAAATATCAACATTGGCTTCCAGAAATCATATACACTGCCTTTAAGTTTTAATATATTTACAGTAGGAAATTTGAAAAATATCCCAATGGAACATGATCTTTACTTAATGTCCTAATGACTTTTGGCATAAAACAAAAAATGTGTCCTTTTGACCGATACTGTACAATGGATTGTTGGCTATTGCTACTAATATACCAATGTGACCTAAGACTGGTTTTGTGGTTTAAGGTTCTTCAAAACTGAAAAAAAAAAAAAAACATATGTAAAATGTTAAAAATGTTAAAATAATCAAATCTACATAATATTAGAATGATTTCTGAATAATCATTTGTCACTGAATACTGGTGTATATATATATATATAATATTTTTTGTAATAATTGTACCGAAACTAAACTTTTGAACAAACATTCAAGCTTGCCAATAACTAATTATTATTAGTCATTTTGTACGCATAATGTTCCAGAAACATCCATATACGCCACTACAAAAATGCCACACTACAGATACAGCCAAGCTAAAACAAATGCCACAGTGAGGTATTTCTAAACTGACAGTCTTAGTGCAGTGTGTGGCATTCACTTCTATGCACATCACTCCTTATGTGGGTCACACACGCCTCAAGCTCTCCCTACATGAAGGACAGCAGATGACAATACTGATCTGATATAGAGTGGTCACCAACTGCACTCTCTCCCTTTCTTTCCCAATGCCAAGCAAGTTAGTACTACTCTGAACGCATCAGAGTTTACAATAGCAGAGCTTGAAGTGGATTGTTTGGATTTGATTGATGTGTTTGTGCATTCAGCGTATTCTCATGGAGCTTCTCTTTTATGCAAAGTCGAACAGTCCCTCGTGTCACGGTATAAGAATAGAAAAAGCCCAAAAGCCCTGCTCTTTCGTTCGGTTTCTGTTATGTTCTTCTCTTGCATTCCCATGGCTCCATTTCTCCGTGATAACAGGAAGGATGGAAATCTCCTCTAATTAGGAAAGGAAAGGACATTTCCCACACTAGGAATTTGTGCTCTGCATTTAACCCATCTAAGGATACACACAGCAGTGAGAAGTGAATAACCACGCGCACACACCCGGAGCAGTGGGCAGCCAATGCTATGGCACCCAGGGAGCAGTTGGGGGAATGATGCCTTGCTCAAGGGTCTCACTTCAGTCGTGGCATTGAAGGTGGAGAGAGCACTCTTGTATTTGGGCTGCTAATTAGAGCCTGTAATTAAGAGCAAACAGGAAATGATGTAGCAATCGTACATCGTTACAGATCTGGGCCATAGGTGCGGATGAGTTGAAACGGGCAGGAGAGACACGGGGTCATCTGGAGAGATCAGGGAGCTGGTGCTATATTTAGGAGTGCCTCGGGTGTAGAAGAGAAGAGATGAAGAGACCCATCTGTGCCATCTGGAGGGGCCATACCTAGGCAATCCATCTGACAGCCGTGCAAAAATTCACAGATGGACTCCGGCTCTGACGGCCCTTATCTTGCTCACCTCTCCCCTTGCACATTACCCAAGGAAGACAAGCCTCGTCCGGCACACAGACTATTGTGCCGCAGATGATCAGACACGTCCTCCACGTGTCATTTGCATGACCTTCCGTGCTTAAGCACTGTATCGCCACAGACCTGAAGCCAGAGACGAGATAAAGAGGAACCCTGAGATTAACGCTCACTGACAGGCTGAGACTTTTGTCACGCCGTACAAAGACGACACTCATTATTTTCCATTCTATTTGAGCACCTGAATAATCCACTATGAATAGACCCTGTGAATACTGATATTCTTCACAAGATGTAAGGACAGACTGAGCACAGAACCCAAGAGCACAGAAACACTCTCATTACCTGTAGAAAAGAAATGTCTCAAATGACACCTCTTTAACGTCTCAATTGTTTCTCCCTGACAGAAACAGGATTTAATAAAGAGAAAATGAGACTTGCTTAAATCTACTGCTTTTCAGAGTAAAAGACCGCACTCTCAAATGCATCTTCTCTAACATTGCGGTGTCAAAATAAGTGAATGTGTTATTACTAAGAAAATGTGTATTCCATGTTAAATAATCGGTGTATAGATATGTTAACCTGTACAATCCTTTTCTTCTGTGGAACATAAAAGAACATGTTGTCAATACAATGTATTTATGTCTGTGTGTTTCAAACAGAAAGTCTAAACCAGGGCTGTCCAAACTTGGTTCTGAAGAGCCGGTGCCCTGTAGAGTTTAGGTCCAACCTTAATCAAACACACCTGAAGCAGGTAATCAAGCTCTTACTAGGCATGTTAGAAACTTCCATGCAGGTGTGTTGAGGCAAGTTGGAGCTAAACTCTGCTGGACACCTGCCCTCCAGGACCGAGTTTGGACAGCCCTGGTCTAAACTATGGCTATAAATATTATTCTTCCAAACCCCTACTGATACTAGTATTGTGAGCTTTTAATGCTTTAAAAGCTGCACCTAGTGGCAAAGAATAAATGAGCATTTTCATTCAGACCAATCAACATGAATCGGCTTGGGACGACTTGAGTCGAATCTTTCTTTTGAGAGAAAACAACGTGTATTCTTTATACACGGTGCACTTTCAGATTTAAAACGTTGCAGGACGTTTTCATTCACTTGAAAAACTTTTATTCAAATTTGTTAAAAAAACAAGATCAAGTTGTTAAAAAAATTACCAGGTTATTATTATATGCATGAATTAATACATTTATCACAGTGAGATCAATAACAAGCATTTAGATAAGAGTGAATTTTCATGACTTTAAGTCTCCCAAGCTATGAAAGAGTAAGCACTAACCCATAATATTTTCTTCTAGGTACTCCTGCAATAACCCAACCTGCATCAAATTCAAATGCAAATGTGCAATACAGCTTGGCAACACATTTTCTGTCAGCTAATGTGTTTCTTAGCTATAAAAAAGGAAACATTCTATTGTATTGACCATTCAGCCCTGCCACTATGGGTGTCTTCGTGCTTGTAATGTGTGCATCACACTTATGTCACAGACTTTATCAGCATCCAATTACCCTGCTGTTGTTCTCAACATGTGGGAGGAACAAAGAGTCAAGGGGGGGTGGGGGTGTGACTCTGGCCTTCCTGCCAACAGGGCATTCACACACTCTCCATGTCTGCGCTTATCTCGTTTTAACATTCACCTCAGCCAGTCTCTTTTTCATTATCACTACAATCCCCGCGCACGCCCCACCAGAAATTGGTTTTATGCAACGCGGCTGAATAACGGCAGGGAAATTGCAGTGGAAGGCAAATCTTGACAACATGAAAACAAGGGCAGGGTTATGGAAAAAAAAATGTGTATAAATAAAGGGTGTGTAAAGGGTGGGTGGTCTATTATGGAAGCTGAATAATGATTTTAGAAACAGAAAGATGAAGGCAGAGTTCATTTGGATACAGTACTGAGGAGAGTTGAGGATCTTTTCAATTAGAGATGGAGGAAATTTCCGATTCTGCTGTTGAAGTCGTCTCCGGAGATATTACTCAGCAAGAAAAGTAGTTCACGCAGCAATATTTCTTTCATTTAAAAATATTTTCCCTCTAAAGTTTCCCTGAAGATTAATCATCTTCTTATCGTTTTGCTCCAGGTGCTTCATTTATTCAAAACAACCATAGTGCGATTTTGGGTTAAGCTGATATAAACACAAGGACAGAATTTCATCGTCGGCATCTTTTCCCTTCTGTTCACGCCTGCGCTGCCCGTCATTTCACCACAAAATAAAAAAAACCTCAATATTACAGTATTTTGTCAAGAACGATTGTCAAAATCCAAGCACATTCTGACAGTCACTTTCAAAAGGCACAAAGAAAATCCACTGAAATGTGCTGCTTGCATTATTCCCAACATATCAATTAAAGATGCTTCTTGTTTCCATAAAGAAACCATTAAAATCCATATTGAACATGCAACACACATCAGTCACTCCTCTTTTGTTTATGCAATCTACAAGACAAATAGTCAGAGCGTCTCACAAAGACAAGTCAAAGCTGACATTTCACAGAAATATTGATTCTCTTTCTCCATTAGGTTTGTCTGCCTGAGCAAAAAGGGAATATTTATAATAATGACACTAGCTAGAGCACTGTCATCTATTCTTCTTAGCAAATGTGTTGAGAAAAGCTTCATAAGCCATTTGTCATTTCATTTGATTCAAGTGGCCAGTTACTAGTGAGTTTTTATACGTGGTGGCAGTGGTTATGTCTGAACCGCATCTATCTAACTTTGTTTCACCCTCATTACAATATTTTAATAAGTTGGGATTAATGTTGGTTAAATAAAAACTGAGAGACTAATACTCCTAGATTCATTCACTGAAGAAGACAGAAAAGTACACAAAGTTGTCTAAGCCTAGCTGAAGTAAACATCAGCTGTAGATAAAGCTCACATTGAGCCCTTGATGTTTGGTCCGGTGATAATAGGAACACACTGATGAGAAGAGAGGCCTGCAATGAAAAATACCTGGTGGGACTGTTGTGATACTCTTCAGAAAGACTACATCTAATCTCCAAACAAATTTCACATTGATCCTACGGAACAAGGTACCAATCTGGCATGACAATCTGCGCTAAAATTCACTAGAATGCAATCAATCCTCTGTTGAACTTAATCCAAGACAAGCAGTCGTCAAGCTGTGCAAATTCACCAACCATCCTCCCCCCCAAAAACTCATTCATAAATACCCTTGTATTAAGCAAAATGAGATATTAATGTACATCTTATATTACATACTGTATATATATAGGTTTTAAAGAAATATACAAGAATACTTTTATTCAGCAAGGATTAAATCGATCAAAAGTAGTCCTTGAGGGAAATAAAGGCCTTTACATTGTTACCAAACAATTATATTTAATGTGTTCTTTTCACCAAAGAGAAAATGTGCTCTCGGTTTTCTCGAAATATTAAGCAGCAGATGATCACAGAAATCAATTTCTGAAAGATAATTGTATACAGACGGCTGGAGTAAAGTCAGCTTTGCCGTCACAGAATAAATTACACTTTTAAACATATTTATAAAGGAAACATTTAAATTGTAGCTTTTGCAAGCATAAGAAACTTTAACAAACAAAAAATGCTGACTCAAACACACACACACAGTGTATTGTGCATATTTTATTCATTAATTCATTTATTTATTTTCAAAACTTCTTATTCCTAATCACTTCATTTTACACAAAGCTTTTATTTCTATTCCCTTTTATCTATGGTTTCGTTCTGTTTGTTTGTATAATGCAACATTTATTGTACCAAACCAGATTAACCCCATTTTGGTTCGGATGCATCTTTAAAATAAATCAAATGCATCATTCAGTCAGAAATTCAGTCTCTAACTGTCACTTACAAGACATTCGGTTTTATACAAACACGTAGAGCTCATCAGTCTTCATTGTATCCTTCTCCCATTGCTTTTCATTAATCAGATGCCTAACAGTTTCTTTTTGTAAAATAGATTGAATAATGAACCGATGTCCCATTTCTCTTTCTCGCTTTTTGCGCTTCTTCCTTCTTGTCTAAATTTCCTCTCACTGAGCAATTCTGTGGCTGAGTGAACATGCCTAGATGTGCATTTTAAAGGGTGCAGAAAATTGAGGCTGAAATCTTCCAAAAGGTGACCTCTGGGAGTCCAGGGGCAGAGCGAGGCGAGAGCCCTCAAAACAGAATAAATCAAAGGGAGCTAAAAGGGCTGCAGAGGACTGATAGCTGACCTGCCGAGGCCAAATCACCAAAAAAAAATAAAAAATACACATACACAATTATATATACACACGGACACAAACACACTCACACCTGAAAGCTTCTAAAGTACAGCGCTGCACTCTCCACATCTAAAAAAACCCTGCCTCAGCCGCCCTGGACAAACTTCAAATCCCTCACAACAATAACACGCTACAAAAGAGAGCTGCAAGAGAGGCTGCAGGCCTGATGATGAGTAATGGACTCCCTCATCTCACTCTTCATATTACTCCTATATCTCTCCGACTCCGTCTTTTTACTTCTCACTCACTCTATTTCTATTTCTCTCTCTAGATTGAAGTAGCTTTATTTACATGGTAACAAAGCTCCGCATTCCCAATGCATTAGTAATATTATATACACATACTCCTAGGCTTTCACAGAGGAGAGAAATACAAAACAAAGCAAAACAAATATTGCAAAATATGAGCTTGAATACTGTGAAAAGCTGTTCTTTCGAAATAATGCCAGAGGATAAAATATCTGAAGAAGGTAGTTTCTTTTTTTTTCTTTTCTTTTATTTATAATAACTAACTAAATCTAAAAATCAGACCAAATGAGTCAAACTGATGGAAATGGATTATACTTATAGATCACCACATTTATGGCATAACGGTGTTTGAATTTAAACAAATTAGATGTGAAGTTGAAAAAAGCATGAAATGCTTAATAAAGATAAATGTTTTTAGTATTAACATTAATTCAGAGCAATCATACAGGACAGAAACCATAAAAAACACATTAAAAACTGCTTTATCTCCTTATTCCAGAAAATAATACTTCTTAGTAATGATAAATAGTTATATATAAAACTATATAAACAAGATATTTGCGTACACACACACACATATATATATATATTTAAATAGTAAATTACTGTAAACACACTGTACACTTTTGAATAAAATCACCAAAATTAATTTAATAAATAATAAGATTTTTTAAAATATTATAATATTTGTTTAAATACATACTACTTTCAATTTTTATTTCTTTTTTCATGTATGTCTTAAGGTGTATGTATATAAATATATAGTTTATTAATGTAAAAATACACTATAAAAAGTTAACAATGAAATTATTTAATTACTATTTGTGTAAATATCTATGCGTTTCTAAAGCATCTTTCCCTTTCATTTTTATATTAAAGCATTTTTATAAAGCTCATGTCTGACCTCATTATGAGGACTAACAGAGTAGGACCGCCAGCGGTGCCCCTTTAAAGAAAAAGGTGCATTACGCTCCCGCTCTTTACCTTTTTTTCTCACTCTATTCATCTCTCTTCCTCCCACTTTACACTATATATTCAGTTTAGCACACCACCTATCTCTCTCGCCCTCTCTCTCCCTATATCCTGCATTTGGTCTGACAGCAGGGACTTGCGGGGAGAGGCGGCCGCGGTGCCATGGCCCGGTGGCACAAGGTGGAGCTGGTATGGAGCAGAGCCAGAACTCACAGCTGCTTCATGGACTGCAGAGATTAGAGCCATTTAATGAAACGAGATCTGAGTCAGACATTGAGCTGATATGACAGACGCCCGATGTCCCCTGCCAACTCATCCCTATAAATCTATCATCAAAGAGCAGACAAGTGGGTCAGTGGTGAGCGTGACGACTGGAATGGGAAGCTGCAGCAAACCCTTTAGAGCTGGAGGCCAGATTTATGTACTTCTGTGCGACTTTGTAAACTATCAATTCTCATTTAGGCAGCACAGCAAATATAGATCTAATATAGAAATGTCCCTTTTCAACAAGGTTGTATCTAACATCTAGGTCTATATGTATGCTTTCTAAATATTATATACGTATATGCTTCCTAAGAAAATTCAAATATACTTCAGTTGTTATACGACAGTTGTTATATATATATATATATATATATATATATATATATATATATATAAATTAATTCTGTCATCATTTACAAACCCTGTATTAGATTTTTTTTCTTCTTTTGAATACAAAAGAAGATATTTTTATGAATTGTGTTATTCAAACAGTTTTGGATGACTAGCCTGGGCCTGCTCATACTTCCTGTGATGCTACATTTTCTTTCGCGAGCAAAGTTAGTCTGGCAAAACTGCCATTTTGAGAAATGAGATGAGAAACGAGCTCCATCCATTTTTCAACATTTCTTCTTTTGTGTTCAACAGAAGCAAGAAAGTAGGAGTAAACAAAGGCAGCATTTTCTGTATTTTTATAGAGCTTTCCCTTTAACTGTCTAATGTAAATGCTTTAATTTTATTTATTTTCCCAAAAGAATACAGCTTTGTTGGTCTTGTGCCTTTTGTATACAAGAAATGAAAGGAACAGCTCAAAATTCTAACGTAAAATAACTGACTGAGCCCCAAGTTCCTTCTTCTTCTTTGTATTTTAATGGCGGTTGACATACAGCTTCAAGGTGCATTACCGCCACCTGTTGGCTAGAGCGCTGAGTTCCAGCTTCTTGGCTGACCTGTAGTCTCAGCCTCAGACGTCACGCCCACGGAGCGTTGGCTGAACGTCTGATGCATATGGCACACTTTTCTGGAAACACTTCCGCAGTGTCGAAGTCGTCACCTGATTGGTTGAATTCGAGCGGATTTCCGGGGGGCGCGAGTGTTGCGTTTATTTTCCATCCGCCGGGATTGCGGAAAAAAACCCTGTTGTGTTTACATGAGTGGCAATAAACATTTATTAAGCATTTATTAAGTTAAACGTTGGATTCTCAAAGGTATGCAATCCAATTTTACTAGTTGTGTGTCTCCTCCTATCTATTATGGAAGATCAAGTGAAGTCCCTAACTCAGAAGGGGATCATCCGCTGACATCGGATTCTCCAGAATTGCTCGTGGGTGTTAAAAAAGTGGAGAGATAAGCTTCAAACAGATGTTTAACGCGAGCGTCTCATCGGGATTTTCTATGCTGATTGACTTGTTGCACGCCGTTCTGTTGTTGTGGGGACATGTCCATGCGCCGAAACGTGACGCTGAACGAAACAAACTGTGATTGGTTGTTTGACATGTCAGTCAAATGGCCTTATGGGCGAGCCTTGCCAAAGAAAGCGGCTATGAATTCCAGGCCTTCAGCCGTCTCACTGAAGGTCTGGCTACACGAGACTAGCTGACCTGTGACTCCAGTTAGAAGCCAGTTAAGAACTCAGCCATTAAAATATAAAGAAGAAGAAGAAACTCTGCATTCAGTCAGTCAGCTTGGAAGAGCCATGATAATTTTTTTTAAAACTCAGACTGTGTTTGTCAAAAAAAAAAAAAAGAAAGTCACAATTATCTAAAATTACTTTTAGTAAATAGCAGCATTTACTTCATAAATGAATCAGCACTGTTGAACGAATAGTGAATGGTTCAGTTATTTGTTTGTAAAGACATGCTACTCTATTTATCTCTGCAGTTAAAATTTATGGTAAACGAAGTAAGAGTGGTATGCTAGTTTGCCACTTATTCTGAGTTTCTGAACGAGAATGTGCTTCAGAACAAATTGATTGAAAATAAGATTCATGCCTTACTCGCAAATATAGTTACTTGTTTTCACCATGATGTAATCTGCAGAAAGAGTTATTGAAAAATCCTCACCACTGATGTGTCAGAGGCTCACTAATTATGTTTGATTTCAAAGGAATAATAATAGGACGAGAACTGCACCCGTGAGACGGCTGTCGGGCCAGGATGCCGGGCCGTTGAATTCCCTTGGAAGTGCCGTTAGGGCCAAGTAGGATGAAGTTGCTGCTTCTCACGTCCATATGTATTTTAAATGTATTACCATATTTACATGTCTATATTATATTATTATTGTATTATTATACTAGTTTTTTTTGCATGAATGAACAGCATTTTTCAAATAGATCTGAATAAATCAATAGATTATAAATGAGCTTCACGTCACTGACCCTAAAAACAATTTGATCTCCTTCTCACCTCATTGCTTGCTACAAATGTGAAGGTTCATTAAATAATCCAATGAGCCAAAAAGATTTAAAATTAGTATTATTCCACATATCCATCATATCAATCATGTTCAAAAGCGCAAACAGCAACCGCTTCATTTAAACCTCCAGAACACAACAGCAATTGCCCTCTCTAACAGTTGTCGTATATGATTTTAGGGTAAAGCAAAGTGGTGTCGACAGCAACGTTCTCTCTTTGAGCGAAAATGGCACCGAAGCGGTGTCAGAAAGGATTACGCGCGGGAGAACTCGCCCTTGGTGGCCAGCGACCTTCAGGAAGGGCGGGGGGTGGGTGCAGACGCAGCCTGATGTTTAGGAGAATGACGTGCACGTAAAAGCCTTTGGGCTCAGACAGAAAAGGTGCAAGGCTACAGCCATCGCCGTCATTCTGTGTTTTTCGCACCATCTCACAGGTGTATCTGAGGAGATAAATGTCGAGCACGGTTCACGAGCACCTTTTAGAGCTTGTCTGGGCTTTCGCGTCCCCTGTGTGGTGTTATGACGGCATTATCATATTTTGATAATTGTGTTCTCTCAGCCCTTTAGAGCGCTATTGCAAAGCCTTGCTAAGGCAATAGAAGAGTGATCGAAGTACAACAGAAATGTGGCGACAGAGGACAGGCAGTGATTAAATGTGGTGAACTTAATAGTAAGTGAGAGAGAAATAATGACAAACAAAATTATGCTTAAAGGGAGAGAAAAAAAAAGATTCTATCACCATTTACTCATCCCCATGACGTTCCTTCTTTCTTGGAATGCAAAGGACGATTCCTGGGTAATTGTTGCTATGCAATTACAGCAATGTAATGGTGACTGAAGCTTTGAACTTAAAAAATAACACAAAAGCACCATAAAATGGATTATTTTATGAGTCATGCATTAAATTCCAAGTCAAATTGCAGATTTTTTACAGATGAAGTCAAAACTATGATGTTATTATGATTATGTATTCAGCTAGTGTAACTGTAGGAAAACACTCATTCAATCTGGTTTTGTAAATCAATTCAGTTAAAAGATCCTATTCAAAGGAACTATTCTTATAATAAAAATAGACATGGGTTAAATTGTTACTTAATCATTTTAAAATTTAAATTTCAGTTTGTGCCTCACTCCAGGTTCATGTAAAAATATAGTGAAAGTCATAAACATTTATCATGTATAAAGAAGCATTTTTTAGTGCACTGTTTCTTTAAGATGAGTACCTCCTTAGTCTCTCTGTTCTTGGCCCTGTACTCAGCTAAAGAAGGCCAGCCAGTTTGTTCTCACTTTAGAACAGACCATTGCCAGTTCTTGATGAAAAGTGTGTGGGAGAGCCGCACATGAATCACACATTTGGCTGTATTGACAGTGAAAGTGTATGAACATGCTTGATTCTTCCTTATGGTCAATATGGAACCCAATATGCAAGCCTTGTTCCAATGAATCATCCAACTCCATACTTCACTTTAATTTTTCATAAAAACAAACCCCTCGTTATCCAGCCTTTTTACATTTATCGACAGGTGAGTGCCAATTAAATTCTCTGGGTGTCTGAGGAGACAGATAACGCCCTTTCAATCCCATTCTCCAGTCCCATTTCCAGTTCCAAGGCCCCCTGTTCAATTTAATGCATTTCCAATTTTAACCTCACATACGCAATCCACCAGGCCAGAAAGGTTTTAATAGGCGTTGGGGAGAATTTGCCGGAAGGCAGCGCTGCTCACTACTGCCTGACTTTCCTTCCATGGCCCTTTTCATTCTCCGCATGGAGGCGTACACTGAATGATGGTGACAATAGAATGAGCCCAACAAAATGGCTGCAGCTAAAATGCTGTTTTAATGCATGTTGTATCGGAAGATCCTGGTCAGGGAGGTAAAGAATTAAATAAAAAAACTTTATTTTGAGAAGATAAAGGAGGAATTCCAAAACATAGTGAACTGATTTGGACTGAATTGGGCTTGGACTGAGACCTGAGTGTAGGACAAGAGTGAACCTTTGTAATGAGAAATCACCATCAGTCCGTCTATCAATGTCTGCTCCCATCTATTAACAAACATCAGTACACACACTGGATACCATGGAAACAAGTGTGCATTTCTAGGGTAAAAAAAGAAACAAAAAAACAACAAAAAAATGTAGAAATAAATAATAATCAAAGTAATAAGGGACTTTTTAAACAGGTATAGTAGAAAATATATATGTGTTTTATAATAAATTTTATTTTATATTCTACACTGTATTTACTATAAATATAGTAAATATATACAATATTTTTTAGCGCTGTCAAACAATTAATAATGATTAATCACAACCAAAATAAAAGTTGTTTACATAATATACTGCATGTGTGTACTGTGTATATGTATTATGTCTATATAAATACACACATATACAGTATATAGACATGTATTATTTATATAGAATTTATTTTATGTATAATTATATTTATTATATAAACATTTTTCTTGTATGTTATATAAAAATTTGTCTATTTACTTTACATATGCAATAATATAGACAGTACACACATTTATTATGTAAAAAAAAAACATGAATTTTAAATGCGATTAATCGTAATTCATCATTTGAGAGCACAATTTTTTTTTGTTTTATAATATTTATCATTTTTGCTATTCTTATTGTATTTGTCAAATAAATGCAGCCTTTGTAAGCAAAAAGACTTACAAATGCATTTAAAAATAAGCTTAATTATTCCAAACTTTTGGCCACCAGTGTACTTATAATATATAATCTTGAATATATAATGTAATTATTATAAATGTATTATTATAGATTGTCAGTATTTTTTTTTAAAGATTACGTTTAAGGAAACCAGAGCTAAATTGTCACATCTGATAAAGAACACATTCAGGTTTACGAAACACCACTACTTTTACTGAGCACCAAGTTGCTGAGTTTTTCATCTAAAGTGCAGATAAGGCTCCCTGTTTGCTGATCACACCTCAGTGAGACACCCACAAGAGACAAAGAAGCGCGAAAGTCTCCACCCAGATGCTCACTCTTCAGATATCTGTGACGAAAAAGACAGATCCAATCAGTCAGAGAGAAGCGGCAGGACAGAAAAGCGCATCGTCAGGCCAAACACAATTAGTCAAGAGGAGAACTGCACGGTGGTGCACTAACACCGGTTTCAAATAAGCCATGGGGCAGTGCGCCTTGAAATAAATGACGCTTGTGGGACGTTGCGCCCATGTGATTAGGCACGGCTGACTTTCACACTCTGGATCTGTAATTAATTCCGATGGACGCTGATAAATTAACTGAGTTCCCTCACTCAGGTGCCCCTGCATTCTAATGCATGAAGCATATTGTACAATAGGCACCCTGCATTAATCAAGGGCAATGGGAAATGACATTGGTATAAACACTCAAGGGTGTCTCATGCCTGGCATGTGATCCATGCAGTTACATGCACAGTGCTATCAGATTAGAACGACATTCATTATTAGAGTTCATTTGGGAAATAAAATGCAAATTTTACTTGATGCAATAAGTTTGAATGGATTCTAATCAAGTGTGTGACTTTGTTATTGTACTGTGATTACACACTCACACCACTTAAACAAGCAAGAATAAGTAAAATCTAGGGTAAAGCCTCTCTGGTTCCCTTAAAATTATAATCAGCGAATCATTAAAATGTATATAAAACAGTAAAATGACAAATGCATCTACTCTAAATTCATTATTAGGTCTCAAACCAATTATTTAACACTAAAAGAACAGTTTTAATATTTATATTATAATGGTAATCTACTGGAAGATGATACTTGGTTGTTCTTTAGCAATGTTTAAATAGAATCTTACTGAATAATGTGCAGTACATACTGTTTAGTACACTAAAATAATATAAATGGAATAAAATTGAATAGAAACTGGAAGTTTTTTTAGCAGTACTATAGCAGTATGCAATTCCAAATACCATTTAGTATTTGCAGTTTTGTTTGTGTTATGTTATGTGACCATATGTTCTGGGTTTTTTTGTAATACATATAGTATATAAAATTTCAGCTGTTTTATTTTGCACATTTTTTTTAACACTGCAGTTAAATAAATTTTTTTTGTAACGTTGGCAATTGTCCTGTTATTCAAAATGTACTTATTTTATATATTAACAACTGTTTACTAGAAAAAAATGAAAAAAACAATGTAGTTAGAAAATAATAATTTAAACCTAATTTAATGTGTTGATTAGCACAATGTTTTCTGCTGTTGTGTCAATAATTGTAATTAAGATTCATGCAATTTCACTAATGTCACAACTGAGTACTAAAATTCAGGTTTCGAAACAACCCTAACTGAAGACTGAAGACTGGAATTTGGGTCATTAGTAGATAATTTTCAGTTACATTTGGGAAAATATGAATTATTTCATGGATATGTTTTATGAATGATAGCAGTCATAAAACCCTTTCAACTATATTATTGTACATTAATTCATTGTGTTCTCTGTGAAACATTGTAAGGTTCCTGGCGGCTTTGAGGGGAACTGACAAAATTATGATAGTGGCCTTGTTATAACCTCATTCCACAGCTAAACTGCTCTGTTCAAATTCAAATGAGTTTGGCACAAATCTCTCCTGGCTGGTTAAGGCCTTTACTTTTATGTCTTAAATCTACAAAAAAAATAAGCCACATTGAAGTATCCCCCTGAAAGGATTAGATTAGTGGAAATGAGAAGAAAGAAACTTCCCTTAAAAACAATAGGATCTCATTTCTACACATCTACACTTGTAAAAACATTTAGTTCTGGCCATGAGCAGCGTCCCGTACAGGCAGCGCTACAAACTGTGTCAGCGTAGAGGACAGGGCTCATGAAAACAAGTGACAGGCTATTAATAAAGCTTGACCATTAGCCCTCTAGTTATAAGTGAGCTGTGGAGGAGGGCATATGAAATTGTGCTGTCTGAGGTTATTGATCCATGCTATTGAGGAGAACGATACTTCAAACACTGATGTGTGAGGTGAACTGACTCAAAACCTCAGATGTACAGCACTGAGAGCAGCTTTGATCAAAGAGAAGCTTAAATGGCTCCACTCAACATCTAAAAAAGGGAGGGAAAAAAGTGAATATTTAAGGATTTGCATCTTACATCTAGTGGATGAGGACCAAATTGAGAAACCAAATAAGAGAGACCGTGAAATTCACTCTAAAGTACATTCTGGACTTAATACTGAGTGCAATTTCACCGCAATATTCATCCAGCTCCCAAAAAAAAATACATTTGGTCCATTAGAAAGAGTTCTTAAAGCAAAAAGGCATAGAACATCTGTTATCAGAGTGATACATTTTTTAAAATGCTTCATCAAAAGAATGTAGAATTTAAATCTCGATTAAGGAGGAGTCTAATCATTCAGTCCTGTCAGTCATCATTATAAGCCTATACAGTAAGCAGCAGTCATTGCACCGTCCCAGCATTCCTCCACCTCCCCATTTCCTCCTCAATTTCTCTTATTCTTCCTCTAGGTATAAGCGCAATGGTAGGTTAAACTATGAGCTCAAGCTGAGCCTCGGGTTCGAGTCCATTAAAGACAGCAAGCCAAGTTAATTTACCATTAACCATCAGGACTTGACTTTCCAACATCAGTAAGAGTACATTTCTTTTAATTTATTATGGCTACTGTAGTCGCTGACACAATTATGACCACCATTCAACACCACATCAAAAGAAATAAACACACAGCCCTTGAGAAACGAAGAAGATCCTTGCAAAGGTGTGAAGCACATTGTTAACCTGACTCTTTGAAGGGACCCTGCCAACAGACTTCTGGGTGTTTAACTGTCCAGCTTGACAAATACATTCAAATCAATCTCAGCTATCAGCTCAGACAGGCTGGAGACCAAACTATATTTATTGAACTGTACAGAGGACCCACTTAATCCAGAGCAGTTGAGAGTATCGACCCTCGGTCAATATCCATGCGCCACCCATGGTTCTGCAGACGCCTTATGGATCCCTCTCACTCCGGTGGACAGCGGCTTGAGATTTGACCCTCTCACTGCTCACGGTGCTGTTTAAGTATCCAATCCATATCGCCATATCTACCCATAGAGCACACTGACTGTTTCTGCACACACTCTGGAATATCTGTGAGTCCATTTAGGAGAGCTATCCGGACTCAGGATGCCTTATCACCACACTGATGAGCCAGTGTGAAGGCGAGAGAGTTAAAAACACTAAATCGCTCAGACAGCACGGAGACCTTAAACATAATAAGCTGAGCGTTTGGCCAAGAAGCTGGGAATGAATCATACAAAAGCAGAAATCTACAAACTGTAAATCCATCTGAATGTCAGATGCTTCTTTCCTCATGAAATGGCCAAATGGCTGATATCTGTATAACTTCATTGTTACAACTAACAGAAAAGTTGTAGTTGATTGACATATGTTAAACATACCAAAGTAATTTCTCTCTGTATTATATAAATCTGTCATTTACTCATCCATGTTGTGTCAAACCTGTATGACTTTCTTTTGCAGAAAATTTTGGTTCATTGACATGTTTTAAAATGTTCTTGTCTAAACAAAGAAAGTGAAAAACAGCACTGGCTAGTACAGTAACAAATATAGTGTTTTTATTGTATGCAAACTCAATACGGGTCAGTGCTGTGAAGTCAAGAGTGCTCACTTATCTTTTCCAATGTGTCTTCGAAGAATAATATAAAAGCTAATGTTTCTCTGGTGAGGTAGTTACCAAGGACTCAAACACTCAAATCCTGCACCGCTATTTCTTAGTTCAGATGTGGAAATTTACTTGCCAGTGGCATATTTTTTTTCCATTATGTAGGTGGGATGACAACAAGGACAGACAATTCTAGTGAAGAAATCAGATAAAAATAGCTTGGCAATCAACACTTTAAAATGGCTGTACAAACAAACAGCAAGAAAAAGAAAATGTACTGATATGTTTTAAAAGCAATAAGAGATAATTTTACAAGCAGCAGTAATTTTTAGTGTGGAATTTCAAGCAATTAGTTAAATCAATTGATCTGTACAGGACATACACACACACAAAAACTTCTGTACAAAACTTTTTAAGATTTGTAAAGTCTTATTAGGTTTGTAATGAAGCTGTATATATATTTTACAAAACACATTTTCCAAACCTTGCCTAACAGGCAGAGATGTTTGCTTATGCATTCCAACCAGTTTGAGACTCCGTCCACACGAAGCCGGTGCGTTCCCTATCCGATAATTTTTTTTTCCTCATTCTAAAAAAATTGCGTAAACACGAAACCACTGAAAACGGTGTAGTATATATGCCAAACCAGTATGTGGCGCTTTGATTCTGCCATAGAGATACACTATAAACGGAGAAGAAGACTTTGAGCATGCGCATAACCTTGCGCGCTGTATACAAACCAAGAAGAAGACTAAGTTGGCGAGTGACGCAGCCTACACGTGATTTGATGACATCATCGTTTCACAAAATATACGGATTAGCTGTACACACGAAACCGCAAGGGTGTCTCCTAAAAACGCCGGATCCGTGTGGACGACACGCCAATACGATAAAAAATGTATGCGTATACTGCGAAACGCGTCTCCGTGTGGACAGACTCTAAGACTCAAGCTAGCCGTCCTTCACTACCCTGCTCACGCTTCCTAAGACGGCCCATTATGGGGTTCCATCAGCACCAAAATCCCGAGAGCAGAACCGAATTTCCACGGTAATCAGGCCGCGACGTGATGGACTGGAGCTGGATTTGTGGGCTGATATGCCCGAGCTAATCCCCGCCAATCCCATTCCGCCAATCCCGAATCCAGTTCATGAGTCACAGCCAGTAGAGCCGAGCCAAGATCCAGTTCATGAGTCACAGCCTGGAGTTTTGAATCCAGTTCATAGTTTACGGCCAGGAGAGCCATCATTGAATCCAGTTCATGGTTTACGGCACGCTCTCTGACTCCTCCTACAGCCTCTGAGCCTAGAACTCTGCCTCGTCCCTTTGACCTGTCGGCTTCTCCATGGGCCCAAGCTCCCTCCTCTCCTGCGGTGCTCGTCAGTCCACCCGCTCCACTGGGCTCGATCGTCCCCCCGGCTTCGGCTTGGTCAGTCGGAGTCCATCCGTTACCTTGGTCCTCTCTCGCTCCTGCTCCGGATCCCCTTATCCGTGTCGGTCGCCGGCACCATGTGTTCCGCCTTGGCCCTCCGGATACTCGCCAACTGTTTCCTCAAAACACGGAGCTCTCGCCACGAATGAGGAAGTCTCACCCTAAGGACAAAAAGCAGAGACTATTTTGAGTTTGCACGATCGGGAGATCGTCTTTGGTTATGAACTGTTGAAAGGAGCTATTCGGAGATCGTCTAAAGTGGACTTACCCTTGATCTGGAGATCGCTCTTATCTCTTTACATTAACTATTTTGTTTGCCCTGCTTCATTTATTAAATATCTTTTAACTTACCTTCTGTTGTCTGGTCTCCTCCATGCCTGGGCGTTACATTAATAGTGATATTAGGTTTTAAAAATCAAATTTAAATTAAATGTTAATAAAATTAAATGGACAAAATAAGCACATACAATTATGCATCTTATAAATTAAAACTGAATATCTCTATATTGGATTAAGGATATTGTGTATCCTTAATAACTTCATGAGATTTTGATTATTACAAGAACAAAGAATATTATGAATAGCATTTTAGGCCATCATAATAATTATTTCCTTTTTCTTTCAGGAACCAGACCAAAGGTTTCGAATGCTAACTTTGATGACCTACTTTCAGGCCAGGGTTTTGCTGGCACTAAGGAGAAGAAGGGGCCAAAAACCATAGCAGAAATGAGAAAAGAGGAGATGGCAAAAGAAATGGACCCAGAGAAACTCAAGGTGAAAAATAAAACACACACACATAAGTAGATATTTATTTTACATTGCTGTCTGGAATATTTGATTCTGATGATTAGTCACTTGTTTTATGTTTGCTGTTTATTTTGTAGTAATGTCCAATTGACTATACACCATTCCTCACTTGTTACTGGTTTTAATGAATTTGTTAAAGTGTGAATGGCATTATGTTTTAATATAATGTTATTTATTGCAGATTCTGGACTGGATTGAGGGAAAGGAGAGGAACATCAGAGCGTTGCTGTCCACCATGCACACGGTGCTTTGGCAGGGAGAAACTCGCTGGAAACCTGTAGGCATGGCTGACCTTGTCACACCAGAGCAGGTGAAGAAGGTCTACCGCAAAGCTGTGCTGGTAGTGCACCCTGACAAGGTGAGAGATGTATTTGTTTAACTTATATTATAGCACTTAAAGGGTCAGAACACCCCCCTGTTTCAGAAGTGCTTTTTCACACCTCTGGATTGAAAAACTTTCTGAAAAGGGGCATTGTTCACTGGGGGTAAGGGGTGGGGGTAGAGTGTGGAGACAAGGCGGATACTGCATTAAAGGGGGAGTGACAATAAGTGAATAAATTTAGCTAATTTTCACATCGACAATGTAAACACACACACGTTGGCAAGATGGACAGCGACACCGAGAGCAGCAGCTACGGCAGTTCTTAGAGCAGTGTGGAAGTGGAGGACTTCAGACGGTAAATCACATACACGAGAGGAAAACAGATCTACACGTGAAGAAACGGGAGCCGCAAGATCATTTCAAAACCGCGCGCACGTGATATGTTATTTGCGTGCAATTCAAGCACTAGCGCCAGAATGAAATGTCACCTGCGCGCATCGCGGGGAAACGAAAACAACTCTTTTGTTTTGTTACAATGAAGAAAGGCACAAACACGAACCATGTCTCAGAAACAGCAAGCCAGCCAACATAAACAAGTGCTAATTTCCAATGCATAAATATTGCGATAGCTCATGCAAAGCACAGTGCAGAGATTGGATTAGACGAGTCCTTTGTATAATGTTACACTGCTCATTAATAATGCATTAACAGGGGCGTCAAGCTGATGACGTAGATAGGTACTGTACAAGCCACGCAGCCAATGAGCGCAAAAAAAAAAACTGCGTCTACGTCACGGGCTCAAACGTAACTTAAAACCGGATGCACGAAATGGTCACAAAAAGCGCAAAAATGACCAATTTCCAGTTTGTAACATCTTTAGTGACATATATTACTGTTTTAAGCAATGTACAACATCTGTAAACAACTCAGTGTTTTAGGGTTTTTTGACCCTTTAATGATTAAAATATTTCCGCGGAGGCTTAATATGGATTGCAAATGGTAAGAATTTACGTTTTGTTCACGTACCTTTATTATGTGATTTTTAAATACATTGACAGGCTTGTGCTGCAATTCTGTGGATGTTTTTCCCTCCAGGTCTTCGAACCGGTCACGTGACTTAAAACTACAAATTCAAGCATACGATGTTTAGGATTCTCTGCAAGATCAAAGGTACGGAAGATATTTTGTTTCCAGAAACATATTTGTGTCATACTGGTAGAAATTGTCTTCACGTCCTGATAGTGATCAGTAATTGAAGTGATCGGTGGCAGGCATACATTATTTGTCCAAATGCAGTGATAGGGTCGTCATACCTCGGCGCAGCCAATAGCAAGGGTTGGGGGGCGTGGCTAGCTGAACCAGATGGCATTTAGCCAGTGTGGAAAAATAAACATTTCATTAAAATTTAAACACATGACAACTTGACAAAATAGAGGCACATTGGGGTGTTAAAAAAAAAAAAATCTGGCAGTGTTTTTGTAAAATTGACTAAAAACAAAACGTTTAGTAGAATTGCACTTTGAAGTTTAGCATAATGTTGAGAAGAAATGCAAAGTATTTTTAATGTGTTGACCTTTTACTGACAGTAGCCTGTCACTTTTATAGACCCAGAAGAGCTGTATTTTGGAGTCATGACCGCGTGAAGATTATTTTTATTTTGGCTAATCTAATAATTTAATGTGGACGTTAAAGGGTTGGTTCACCCTTTCATTAATTACTCACTCTCATGTCGTTCCAAACCCATAAGACCTTCGTTCATCTAATATATATATATATATTTTTTTTTGCTGCAGTACACACCACACCCTCTGGGGGGCACTGCAAAGTAACAGCTCTACCCTTTACTTCTCTCTGCCAGACATTAACTTCCCGTTTATAGAAGCACGCAAGATTATATAAAACTAAAATCTCGAGTTGAGATGTGTCATCAAGTTGTGTGAAGGAGAAACTGTGGTTTGATGTGACCGATAGAATAGAACTTCTCAAATCCAATTCTTGTTTTTATTACCTAAAGACACTTTCAAGACTGTTAAGGTTGCTTAAGAAAAAAAAACAGGTATCAATACACCGTCTGCACACTGAGAGCAGACCACATGCACCGTTCTTCACTTCCTGCTGCTCAAGACTGCGGTTCTTTTCTAAACAATAGGTGCAAAGACAGGAAGTGTCTCTACCACGATGCTTTTGTCAGTTTCTACAAATACGAAGACCTTGTTTCTTGAGTTTATTTGAAAGAATATAGTTGTCTAAATCAGTAGGGATGCTTCACTTTTATTGTGCCAAACCTGCATGACTTTAAGAGTATGATTAAAAGATCTTCTGCATTCAAAGAATGTTAACTATTGACTTCCGTTATATATTAAAAGTCAATGGGAACTGAAATAGTTCACGTTCTTAAGATCCACAGAAGAAACTCACACAGGTTCAGGTTAAGTTTATATTTTAAAGCAACAGTACATCATTTGCAAAGTTAAAACGTTTGTGTTCCGAGTCATAAATACGTATTTTATTTGACATTTACTTGACAAAAAAAAAAAAATCATTAAACTCTTATTAATTGATACCAAGCTTCCTTGAAGCTGCTGCTTTCTGATTGTGATCACATTTGTGATAAGCATGATGCTGAAAGTTCCAGAAAGAGTGGAAATGGATGCGTATGCCACCCAGCTGCGTTCCCCCTCCCACTCATACACTCCTCTTTCCTTCAGTCGTTCTTTCATGTCCGCCAGGAGCTTGTCCACACAGGAAAGTGTGACAGCTTTGTCTCCAGCACCCACTCTGGAAGAACAGCAATGACTCAGTGCGCGCGCGTCCAGGAACCCCATCCAACGCTGTTTTCGCTCTTAAACAGTTTTTTTACGCAGAAATTAACGAAGAAAGACGTTGAGATGCATTTCGGGCAGTTTTCTCCTGTCTGGGTAATGAAAGTGAGTTTCTGGGTTTCGTTACAGTGTTTCATCCCATATCAGGTCAGCATCAAGAACCCAAAGTCATTCGAACTCCATGTCCATGTTTTACGCCAGTCTTTCCATCATGTGTCCCAGACCTGGCAGCAGTCCTCACATTCCTCCGTCATGTAGAGGTACGAGTTAATGGCCTCCTTCAGGCCTTCGCTCACTATAGAGTCCTCTGCACCCTCTTTTCTCTGCCCGAAGATCATGGAGCTGCAAAGAAAACTCGTTTAGAAACTGCTCTTCGGGATACTTAACCAAAAATGTTATTTTGTCGCCCTCGTGTTGTTCCAAACCTGTATGAATTTCTTTCCTATGTTAAACAAGATATATTGAATAATCTAACTTAATGTATATTTTGAAGATTTTTTTCACTCAAAAATGACGAAGAGTTTTGAATATCAAAACAACTTGAGGGTGAGTAAATGAGCACATTTTTATTTTGGGTGAACTGTCAAACATGGATGCATTTGACGCACCTGTCCACATCTTTCCAGTTTATAGTAGGCCTTTTCACGGCAACTGGAGGCGGGCCGGTAACCACGGGAACATTGTTGGATCCAACGATGTAGCATGGCTCTCCCAGAATACAGCACAGCCCGTCCGATACTTCTGAGGGACAGTTCACATTTAAATTCCCACATTCAGCCGAAATGTGTATATTTGATCATGTTGCTGTGTGGTACCTACTGAGTGGCCAATACTATTTACATTATCAACCCAGGAACATCACGTATAATCACTGGTTGCTAGTAATGGGTTACTGGCTGTATCTGAGTGTATACCTGAATAGTGTGCGACCAGGTCTGAGAGGGTCCTGAAGGTGAGTCCAGGAGAGATGTAGACCCAGCCGTTCTCGATGCAGCTGATACGGTAGTGTTTGACAGAAGCGCGTTCGTGCGAGCTGCTCCTACGCACTGACAGAGTGTGGTTACCTGAGTTAATGAAAATAAACAGGATTTGTATTAATGGACTTTTGTTTTGGATGTAATATGCACAATACATAGTGCACACTAGATTAAAAAAAACTAAAAAACTTTCAATTAGAATTTCAACTTGATTTTGGCTACAAAGCAGCTATGTATACATTTTAATTTTATTTTACGAATTGTAAATAAAAAAAAAAAGCCGAATATTCGATCATACTGATAGTGTTACCATAAAAAAACAAAAACAAGGTTACACTAATTAGTAGGGGTGTATCGAATCGAACCGTTCGGTACGAGGCTTTCGGTTTGGTACGATTCAGAAAGAAAGAGAATAAACTGTAAAATATAATGTTTTCAGTGCTACGCTCAACAAGGCAGCGCAAACGACGGGACAGGGAACCCGCGTCTGCTCCT